>NNCF01128700.1:93844-113339 GCA_002313205.1 Laupala kohalensis
GCAAGTGAGGAGGTAGGCGTAGCGTTTGCTATCTCCATTGCAACCGTTTTGGAGTTCAGTTCAAAATTCGCAGTTTTCAAATATGTCTTTCTTTTAGTAACGATGTCCATTCTGTAATGTTTTTCTTCCCATCAGTCTCGACAAAACTCCCCCTCTATTGTCCGTAAACGTCACAGTCCCTCAGTATATAGTCGTTAATTATGATGTTAAAAATGAATGAATGGAAGAAGACTCTCACCTTTCCGAAGAAACGGTTGTCCATGGGGAAGAAGTGTTGAGGCCAGATGGTGTCCAGATACCAACGGAAGCTCTTGCATCCCAGTCGCTTTCTCAGCTGTAGACGCTCTCGAACGCTTTGGCGATCACGGAGACGAGCGGCTTCTGCGAAGGAAATCACACTGACAGTCATACATTATAAAAGAAAGATGTATTGTGTGAAGTTTTTCATAACTCCTATATTTTTCGTGATACGCTTCTCAAACGTTTTTCATTTCAAGCAAGCAGAAGTTTATGAGATTTGAGCTGTAATTGAAATTAAACGATGGAAAACCGCGGACGTCGCTAATGTCTCTCCGCCTTTTGACCCTCTAGGGGACGTGTTTGGCATACACGGGGCTCCGAGCTGAGTCTGGCATTACTTCCACTTACTTGTGCGAGGATCCTTCCTTTCTCTTTCCTGACCTTCCTTGGTCACCTCTTGTTCTTTTCGATCCCGATGCTATTAGGGCTAGGGTATCTTTCATATTCCTCATTTTTTGTCCCCCCTCTCATCGTTTCTCCTCCATGTTTTGAGGTGTGTTTTGAAATATGTTTTGGTATGTTGTAATTCAGGAGAGTTTTTAGTGAATATGGTTGGGTCATTCGGCGAGTCCCACACGCGAGGAGAGTTATGTTGGCTCTCCCTAGTGCGTAACTGTATTTTTCCTACCTGTACAGAACTTTAGGACTCTAATGATCGATGTCGACGAGCCGTAAAGCCCTTTTTTAAAAAAAATCCTCCTTTTGAACTCCGAAGAAGATAGTGACGAGTGTTTGTGCCAATCAAGTCTCCCACTCAAGCTCACCACCAAGGATACGGTTCCTCTCGCTGTATTTTACTATTGGTTCCAGCAATATTTCACTGCATAGGCCAGGTGAAGAGTAATACAATGTTATGTCGTACTACTAAGGAATTGTACGTGTCCTACTTTCCCTGACAGTAAAATCCTCATTTAATTTGATGCTCTGGAGTAAAGCGTGCCTTTAGAGGGGAACTTTTACGCAATTTTCTGCAATCCAGGGGGGACATCAAAGATGACGAGATATTCTTCTGTACCGAAGCCATAGCTCTTCCCGGAATGAGAGTTAACTCACGGTTAAATATGCTTACAGTCACATTGAGGAATGAAGTCATTTGCGCTCAGATTGCAAACAACGAACCTGAAAAGAAATGGGACTATCACTTGGTTGAGGGGATGACTACCCGTACAAATTTTTTTAGGACTCTAAAGACCTCGATGTCGGCGAGTCTTAAAGCTGAGATAAAAAAAATCACTTGGTTGAAATACAGCTACAAGTATTCCTTGTTCTGACAAAGTGTGACGCTTAAATTGTTGAATTAAAACTGAGTGAACACAAAAAGAAGACGTTTTAAATAATGAGGAATAATTTTATCAGTGTTCAATGGAAGATTTCTTGTTGAATTTTATCCAATTTTTTAAACTCACCCCTATCAGAGTAAATTATGTTTAAAAAGTTCTTTCAAATTTCAATCTTTGACTTTATATTTTAGCTTATAATATCCATTACTCTGAATTTCGAAGTGATCCAGGCATTCGTTTTTTCGCGTTTTCGAGTCTACATGTTAACGAATTTTTATGTTTCTTTACTAAGACGTATGATTATTTGAATTATCAATTATCAGGGTCGGTCATTAAATCCTTCAGATTTAAAAACGCACAAAATAGAAAAAGCTAGTTGTGAACAAAATTATTTTTTATTTCGAAATCAGTTTTATTTTAATTGGTATTAAAAATTATAGACGCCAAATTATATTTCATTTCGATTCAGTGAGTACGTATGATTGATCATTGCTCATGCCATCTCTTTTGGGGGGAATATGAAATTTGGTCAACTATACCTGGTGAATATTTGAAGTAAAATTCTTTCCACTCGTCCATCCATACGAGAGCAACCCTTGCCAAATTGGAGTACAAGATCTCTGCGATGCCGCCAGGAAAGCTGTAAGGAGATGATTTCCGAAAGATGTGGCCGACGTGCGAACACGGAGAGATTTCAACACTCCCTCCGCACTGCCAAACCTGTGAAAGGCATATTCTTGTTAACTATTTCATTGTGAGAGACATTTACTGTGTGATGGGAAAGCTGATTTTATATGTGTTGTCACATTATCAGTTTTTTATTGTAGTTTATTTGAAATGGGAAATGTAGCGTGCTCTTTAAGCTTATCTACAAGGAACGATAGGAGGTGGGTGGTAGGGTTATGGTTAATAGGTTAACCGATTATCTGTGTATACCAGCAACATGACTCACGTAGAAGTGTTAGTAGGAGTTGTTAGTAATAGTGATAATAATTACTGATACTAGAAGTAGAGGGAGGTGGGTAGGACGATTCGCTTTTCAGTAGTCACAGCTATATGAACTGTGATATTCATATGAAACGCTTCAAAATTTTCCTGGCGCAGCCGGGAATTGAACCCCGAGTGACTTTGTGGTGAGCGAGCACGCTAACCCTTCAGCCATCGGAGGGGCACACGAAATCATTACGTTATAGTGGGTCAAGTTCGGGTGGATTCTAGTAGAATTTTCGTGGTCAAAGTGAATTCGCGGCATGATTTCTCTTTAACTCCCTTTTCGCCAATCCTTCCATTGACTCGTCATAATTCACCCCTCTTCTCATTCACTCAGAGCATCTTATCAAGTCCGTTATCAGGAGACCGTCCGAGAACAGACGGTTGTATACATCGACCAGGGAGGAAATAGAGGAACATCCACGCGGTGCCCGTTGAATGTAGCATGTCATCTTCGATGGTTGTTCGCAGTATGTCCCAGGATCGAACATGTATACAAATTCAACACTTTTTAGATTAATAGAGAAGGTAGAAAGGAAATATTGCAGAAAACATGTGGATCGTGTCAGCAAGCGTAATATGAAACTTTTGAAAGTGAAGACTTCGAACTTCTATTCGAAAAAAGAAAAAAAATCTATTCGAATCTCGTATCAGCGATAATAAAAGAAGGCAGTAGGTATTAAATGTTGATAAAGATTTTCGTATATTTGCTTTTTACTTTGTTTCAGTATCGGATATTACTTGCCACAAAAGTAACTGCAGTCACGCGCAGTATAAACGTAAATTTTTAAGGTTAGCTTTAAACACTAACGTCGTACAATATTCGACGTAGTGTTACATTAACTATTGTTCATCAAACGTCTTGTACACAAGGTTTTTTTAAATACTAAATGTGAGAACAAAGATCTTTGACAAAGAACATGACGAGCTCTAGGTACACATCCCTAGAGTTAAGCGAATCCTTTGCTATGGAACATCAGTAGACGTAGTGTTAAAAACAATGCAGTACATTAGAATCCGTATTAGCCTGCTCAGTCGGGACTGAGACCGTGTCCGCTTAATCCGACGTTCCCGAGAAAAATGAATTTTTGTTTAAAAAGAGCCTTTAATTTTATGAGTTAATTATGCAGTTAAATACAAATGAGACGACATTGCAACTCGCTTTTTACCACTGTGAACATAAACAGGAAAGAATTATATATTACAAACTTAATGTTAAATTGGAAACTAATGTATGTACAGACATACGTATTATTTATATCTTATGTATCATTATTATCTTATGTAAAATCAGGTATTTTCTTTTTTTACCCTTAAAGGACTTTTTTTGATAGCTAATCCCCCCCCCTTTTCGTACGATCATCACGTCCTGCGACGATTAATCTGGCCCTAAAGGAGAGATAGTTACATGCAATATGCCGGTTAGTCCAATGCCGATTTAGAGGTGTTCTATTCTACCAATTTCTAGTGAGCAGGTTAAATCCCTCGCGAAATACGGCTCACCTCGAGCCGTCGATGTCACCCGGTCCACGACCTGACGGTGGGATACAGAGAAGGCTCTCAAGTGTTTCTTTGTATTTTTTTTACTAATTACCTACTTTTTCACGTTCATCGCTTTCACCTTCCTTACTTTCCCTCTCTTTGTGCTGAACGCTCACCCATGTGTTTTGCCGTGCATTACGACCCGTGTCGGAGGGAATGAGAATCCTGGTGAGTTGAGGAACTTCTGCGTGCACTCTAGATGCGCCCCAATACGCTCGCTTTGGCCTCGGCCTTTTCTAGACGGGCCATCGGGAGCTAACCCACCCCCGACGAATCGGCTCGGACTAGGTCTTCGACTGAACTCCAGGGTGGGAGAGGGCACGCAGGGGGTCCTTCTCGCTGGTCGGCGGCGTTGGAGCAACCTTAAAGAACCCTGTGTGCCCCCGCTATATCCCACTGTCAACCCTGGTTCCCCAGTGGGGTGTCCCCTCGTTGGACTCCGTGGTGGGTGGGGAACACGGGGATGAAATTAAAAAACATTCACATGGAAACTAAAGCTCCCCTCCTTTTGTCCTCTTCCTCTAGGAAGAGGCGATTAGTTGGCGAAACTGTGGATCTCCACAGTTTCTTTTGTAAGGATAGTGACCGGCCGACAAAGCCTCTCTTCCTACTAATGAAGTGTGTAGAAGAAGACAAGACATTAAGTCAATAAGCTCAGTTCGTCTTGCGAAAGCAATTGACGATAACATCGGAAAGCTTCAGTCTGTTGTGCGCCAGCGGAATGATGAAATTCTGTTGGAAGCACGTACAGACAAGCAGATCGAGACTACTTTGAAGTGTACAGAAATTGCTGGTCTTAAAATAAAGACGTTAATACACCCTGTCCTGAACATGTGCAAGGGCGTCGTAAACCACGAAAACTTTGCAGATGAATCAGATGACGACCTCAAAATATTCTTTGAGCCCCAAGTCGTAGTAAACATCCACAGAGTGAAGAGGAAGGTGCTAGGAAAGCTAGTTCCCACTCCAAACTGGTTCTGTCGTTTGACAAACCTTCGTTACCGAAATCAATATCCTGCGGTTTTTACACCCTGCGAGTGCGGCAATATGTACCGAATCCTCTGCACTGCTTTAAGTGCCAGAAATTCGGTCACACCGTAGACCAGTGCAGATCACCCTGCGAAGTATGTTTTATTTGCGGACAGCCGTCGCACGAGTCAAATTGCTCATCAATCTTTGCGAGCCTTTCGCCAATGTGGATGCTATGGCAACCCATTTCATCAACGCGGTTTTAAAAGCCGCTGACTTTGCCATCCCAAAATCATCACGTAATCCAAGACATTACCCTGTTCCATGGTGGAATTCGGATTGCGCAAAGGCTATCAGCGCTAGAAAGAAAGCTTTAGCGCGACTAAGTATCCCACTGTTGATAATCTCATTGAGTTTGAAAGGTGCAGAGCCAGAGCAAAACGAACTCTTGGAGAATGTAAGTCGTCCTCCTGGAAGGCTTACATTTCATTTCTTACAAGCCGTACTCCATCATCAGTCGTATGGCAGAAAGTTCGGAAGATCCGAGGTACGTGGTCCTCATTTTCCATCCCTGGTCTCAATATCAATGGACGTGCCGAAACTTCACCCGAAATCATCGCAGAGGTACTTGCATCGCACTACCAAAGAGTCTCTAACTCCTGTTTTTCTCCAACTTTTCTTCAACAGAAAGCTAGCGCGGAAAAGTGTTATTTGGATTTCTCCAGTTGCAGAGACGAGGAATATAACATCCCTTTCTCTATGACGGAGCTGACCTCTGCCCTTGCTTATATGAAAGATACAGCCCCTGGTCCTGATCAAATACATAATGCGATGCTAAAACATCTTTCAGAGATAGGTATAAATTTCCTTTGATGGTTATACAACTATTTGGAATGAGCATACCGTCCCTGCTAAATGGTGTGAGGCCATAATTATTCCACTTTTGAAGGAGGGAAAAGATCGTTCGAACCCGTCACACTTTCGACGGATTTCTCTGTTAAGCTGCGTTTGCAAATTGTTAGAAAGAATGATAAATCGTCGCCTTGTTTGGTCTCTGGAATCGCGAAACCTTCTGTCCACTATCCAATGTGGTTTCAAAAAACAGCGGTTAACGCAAGACCAACTTGTTGCGTTGTCATCTACCATCTCATCAGATTTTCGATTAAGGGAACACCTCGTGGCTATCTTTTTTGACTTGAACAAGGCTTATGATACAACCTGGAGGTACGGAATCATACGCACATTGCACACGTGGGGATTCCGTGGTTCTTTTCCTCTGTTCCTGGAGAGCTTCCTATCGCAACGCTCTTTCCGCGTTCGCCTCAGTACTTATTTATTTCATTTTACGCTGCAAAACCTTCGTTACCCCGCCCACCGGGTGTTCGTTTTAAAGAACTGCTAGAGGAAAATGTCATCACACTACCTCCCCCTGTGAAATACCCACAATCTCGCACACCACCTTTGTCCTTCATGCAACCAACCATGCACTTTCGGTTGTCTAAACTTTCAAAGCAAGACACTCCAGCTGTTGTGTACCAACAACACTTTGGAGAACTCAAAAACCTGTATTTGGATCATATGTTCTGATGGCTCAGCAATGAATAATTCCGTTGGTGCTGCTTTCCACTGCGAAAGGGCCACCCGTTCTTTTCGTCTCCATTCCTTTTGCAGCGTGTACACTGCTGAAAAATTTGCAATCCTTGAGGCGCTGAAGATCATTCAGGTACCTTCAATACGGTGTGTGATGTTGAAGAGCCCTAAAGCCCCAACAAAAAGAAAAAATACGGCGTGTGGTTCTCTGCAGTGGCTCTATTCGTGCTCTGTGGTCAGTGTCTTCACTGTACACTTCTGACACCCTTACGCTGACAATTCAGAATCTAATAAGCTATCTAGTGCCTATAAATTTGAAATAGTCCTTTGTTGGGTTCCTGGGCACGTGGGTGTTATGGGTAATGAAGAAGCTGATGAAGCAGCAAAGTGGGGAACGCAGAGGACAGTCCTTGACCTCTTATCTGTTCCTACGTCAGATTCAAATGTTGCTATAAGATCGTCTCTTCTTGGGACATGGCAAGCCGAATGGCAAACACGCGCCTTCAAGCTGAGAAAGGTAAAAGACTCCATTAAGTCTTGGGTGTCATCATCACGTGCGAACAGACGTGAAGAAGTAATCCTTACACGCCTTCGTATTGGCCACTGCTATCTTACTTATGGTCATCTCTTACGCGGTGAACCTCCCACCGTCTGTGAATCTTGTAACACAACTCTTACCGTGGAACACTTTCTTCTTAAGAGTCTCAAATTTAGTACCAGCCGACGGCGACACAATCTACCGAACAGTTTGAACGTTATACTGGGGCAAAATGAACCGATTTTAATGCGCCTTTTTAGATTCCTTCAAGAAATCGGCCTCTGAAACAGTATCTGATCTATTTTCGTATGTTTTTACTCAAATTGATAAACAAAACAGGAGTCCTCCCACAATTTCTCGGGAGGGTCAGGATTTGAATTTTTTACATATATTTTTTCTTTCTCTCTCGAAATTTATTCTTTTCTTTATTTTCGAATTTTAGAATGCTTTCATTTTCCTTTATTTCTATTTTGATATATCTTTGGATCTATTGTAACTCAGGAGGGTTTTTAGTGGGTATGTTCGAGTCATTCGGCTAGCCCCACACGCGGGGAGAGTCATGTTGGCTCTCTTTAGTGCGTAACTGCATTTTCCCTACCTGTACAAAATTTTAGGGCTTCAATGACCTTTGATGTCGACATGAGCCGTAAACACAATCGAGAAATACATTCTATTGTGTTTTCATACAATGCGCGAATATTTCTACAATCTGCTGGGAGAAGGCAAAAATATGACACAAACAGCAACGACAAGTGAGTGAAAAAAAACAACAGTTTATTAGCTTTTCTTTACCGTTACAGAGCCTAAATGATTATTCACTTCTTTTGTCATCTTTTTCGCAATATATTAGTGAATAGTATTGAATATTAATTAAAAATAATAGTAATACTAAATACTCGTGATTGAACTTAGCTGCGTGCCAAGTACTTACTCTGAAAGACATCTCCAGATTCTCTCCTCCCCAGACCTCCATTTGCTCGTCGTATGCTCCCAGCTCAAAAAAATAGTCCTTGTCCATGGCGAAGAGACCCCCTGCCATAGCTGGGGTTCTGGAATCAACAGACCAGAACGATGGTGATGTACAAGGGATGTTGTCTTTATGTTTAGGTATGTGGTAATTCAGGAGGGTTGTTTTGGTGGGTATGGTTTAGTTATCCGGCGAGACCCACTCACGGGGACGAGTCACGTTGGCTCTTCCTATAGTGCATAAATGCATTTTTCTTGCCTGCATATGAAAATGTTTAAATGTCCTAGACGCTGACGATCCGGAAATCCCCATTAAAAATATACAAGGAATGATTTCATTCTTAACTACCAAAACGTGATAGTAATGGTGGTGAAGAGTCGTAAATTAATAGACCAGTGGAATCGTTTTCACAGATCGCGCGCTATTGCTTCAGGAGGTTTTTCCAGTTATTGCGGCCACGGAAGTGCAGTTTCAGAATTAATTTGTTTGCAAGTTGAATCGAGCGAATGATTAACTGACCCATATAGTTGCCACGTCTCCGTGCGAGCGCACTGCTTGCCAGCCAAGGAACAATAGGTTTAACATAGCGATTCTAAACGTTAGTTCTGCTCCTGTGGTGTTTCAAAACACGAAAAATGTGTAAGTGAAATTTTAATTTTTGTTAAGGTTTGTAATACTGCTTTCCTTGTCCAGTACATAAGTATCATGCACATTTATAATTTCTGCACTTGAATGCAGGAGGATGCTGAGGCGTTCATTACCTGGTCGTACTGTGTGCAAATATCCTAATTCATCTTGCGAAAGGAGTGTCAGGATATATAATCACCAAAACGAGTCACATAAAAATCTTTTAATTTTTTTTTACCTGTATGACCCTTAACAGCTCGTAAACGATAAAATCCATGCTTTGCATATCTGTGATCTAAGACCTCAAAATTCCAAAAAAAAACTTATGAATATTAACTTATATTTAGTAGCTAGTGAAATTTTCTTTAATGAGATACGTTAATTGACAGATTTAGTGTAGTTAAATCGATTCGGAAATTATAGTTTCAACTGACAAGTTTGTAGTGTTAATTGCCGACAAAAGTGCATCGATTGGACCCAGTGTCATTCACGCTGTGTCCATTTCGATGTCCGGTACAATTTTTAATTTACGGGGTTGATTTCTTATTATCTTCAGCACCAACGGCATAAATAAAATCATATTTAGCCTCACTGTCGTCGAAATGAGTCGGTCCACGTTCTGACGATGGGATACAGAAAAGGCTATTAAGTATTTCATTACTTTTCTTTTCTATTTACCTAGTTTTTCACTTTTATCGGTTTATTTTCATTACTGACCTTCTCTGTGAGCTGAACGCTCACCCAAGTGTTTGCCGTGCAGAGCGGCTTGTATCGGAAGGAATGGATGTCCTGGTACGTTGAGGGGCCATGCAACCGAAGGGTTCCGTTGTATACGTCATCCAATACGCTTGCTTAGGCCACGGCCTCTTCTTTTTTTTGGGGGGGGGCTTTAGGGCTCGTCAACATCGAGGTCATTAGAGCCCATGCAAGTAGGGAAAAATGCAGTTTCGCACCATAGAGAAGAGCCGTAGTGACTCTTCCCCGTGTGTGGGACTCGAGGAATATCCCGACCATACCCACTAAAAACCATCCTGAATTCAACAAATAACTAAATACAAAGGTGAAATAAAATAAAAGAAAACAGTTGACCAATACATTATATCACAAAAAGGGAAAACTATTTCTAAAGATTATATTTTCTAATAACAGAAACAAAGGATGAAAGGAAAGAAGACAGGAAAGATGAAAAGGGAATGCAAATTTTTAAACCTTTCCGAGAACTTGTGGGAGGAGCTCCGATCTACTCATAAAATTCAATTGTTTATTAACATTAACCGTTTCATTTCCGAGAATTGTTGGTAAATCTTCAGCCAAACAAATTTGTCTCCGTAAAGTGTATTAATTGCACAGGCAGCCACCCGGTGTGGAGCAGGGAGTGTGTCGCCATTCTCGAAGAGAAAAAGATACAAGAGATCAAGATTACGGAGAAGATCCCGTACGGTGAAGCTCGGAAGAAATACAGGGCTTTATTCCCTGTATTTTCTACCAGTTACTCCACCGCAGCCAAGACTCCTGTAATCAAAAAGCGTGTCAATCCTGGCCGATTTCACTGACTTGTCTACGACAACATCGTGCACATGCCAGTGCAAATGCGGCAAGAAAAATATCCAAATTACTCCAGTGAAACCCAAGTCTCTTTCCACACCACGTCCATCTAATACACAGACGATGACCAACACTGTACCACGTATTTCTTCCAGTATTAAACAATCAAAAACCAAGCAAGGTTCCAAGGCTAAATCCCTGAACCTTGTTGACTTCATAAAATCGAAGCAAACAACATCCAAGAAGTCCGGGAGACGAATGAAGAATATCTCTGTTCGTCCTACCTCCGAGTCGGATTGTGCATTGTCCGACGGTGACGCGGAAATGCACATTCAAGAGCCTGACCCCGGAGGTTCCAAAAAGTAATGGCTTCCATACTTCAGTGGAACCTTAATGGTTATAGAACTCAACGTGAAGAGATACAACTCTTAGCGCGTCGTAATCCGATCTGTATTTGCCTAAGAGAGACACACCTTTCACCAAAACACTCACCCTCTCTGCGCGGATACAGCAGCTTCAGATATGACGACACCACGGGAGATCGAGCAATAGAAGGACTTGCCGTGTTTGTTAGAAATACAATCCTCTGCTCACCTGTTCTCCTACAAACCCACATCCAGGCTATAGCAGAAAAAATTCACAGTGTACCATCTATGACCGTGTGTTCTATATATCTCCCTCCGATACGAGATTTCTCGGAGACCTTCCTCAGAGATTTAATTCATCAGCTCCCTCGACCATTCCTCCTCCTTGGAGATTTCAACGCCCACTGTGTACTGTGGGGCTCGTCGAGCGATTGCCCCAGGGGCCGACTGCTGAATTGTCTCTCTGTGGGAGAAGATTTATTCTTAATAAACACCTGGGAGATGACCCACTTTGCATTTGCGACTTGGTGATGGACTGCTATAGACCTATCAATTTGGTATCCTGAAGTTGCTGATATCTTTCAATGGAAGGTAGAAGATGATCTGCATGGTAGCGACCATCATCCTATCTGGTTGTCGTTGCAAAATCGTGCGCTTATTTCCGAATGCAAGCCACAGAACTGGATTCTGAGTAAGGCTAATTCGACAGAGTACCGTTCTCTGTCTGTCTTCAGAGAAACGGGTAGTGTTCAAGAGAGGGTCGACCATCTGACCAAGGTGATTCATCACGCCGGTGATGAATCCATTCCGAAAACATCTATTTTTCCGCGAAGACCTCACGTCCCCTGGTGGAACGACGCATGTCGGTCCGCCATTCGGGCAAGACGAAGAGCATTGCGGAGATTTAAAGCTAGTCCATCACCGGAAAACCTAGCCGCATATCGAATTGCTAGAGCAAAAGCACGCAGAACTATCAAAGAATCCAGATCCACCTCCTGGAAAGAGTTTCTAAGCACCATTAAGGGAACAACTGCGTCCACTGAAGTATGGGAGTCAATCCGAAAGATATCTGGAAGGTATTCTCGAGTCCCAATATCTGGTCTCAATTATCAGGGTCGGGTTCTCACCAAGAACAGAGAAATGGCAACAGCAATGGCTGAATATTTTGCTGACCTAACATCTACAGCAAACTGCGATCCTGATTTCGCGAGAAAAAGAGTAACAGCAGAGAGCACATCTTTTGACTTTTGTTCCACCAACAGGGAACCCCACAACTCTCCCTTCTCTATGTGGGAACTTGAGTCAGCTCTAGCGAAAGTAAACAAGACTTCTCCTGGCCTTGATTCAATTCATTATGAAATGCTGAGACAACTCAGTCTCGAGTCGAAAGAATACTTTCGGGATATCTTTAATCTTTCATGGTCCGAGGGAGTATTCCCTAATTCCTGGAAGGAAGCAACGCTTATCCCTTTACAAAAACCAGTTCGGGCTTTTAGTCATAAAAACGAAAAAATCTTGACAACGGAGGAAGAGCGGAAACATTCCACAGAATGACACTTTTATCCAGGAATCAGAATGGAATTTATTACCGTTCATGTGGCTTAAAGCTTATACTGTCTCATTCTTCTCAAATAGTATATCTTCAGTAAACACCTCTTACCAAAACATTTCTCTCTCGTGGTAATACCTGTTAAAGGACGGCCTACGGGCACACGGTGGGGTTGCTGTGCGCATAGACGCTTTAGCCCCCCAGGGGACTTACATCTAGTAAATACGTGTTTGGCGAACACGAGGATCCGAGATGAGTCTTGCATCACTTCCACTTATTTGTACTAGACTCCTTCCTTCCTCTTTCCGGACCTCCATTGGTCACCTCTTGTTCTTTTCGATCCAGACGCTATTAAGGCTAGGGTGCCTTTCATTTTCCTCATTCCTCTCTTTTTTTCCTACCCCTCATTTTTTGTCCCCACTCGTGTTACGTACCTCCTTCATTTTAGCCCCCCCTCGATTTGATGTGTTTTGTGAGATATCTTTTGGTGTGTTGTAGATCAGGAGGGATTTTTGTGGGTAGGGTTGAGTTATTCGACGAGTCCCACACGCGGGGTGAGCTATACTGGCTCTCCCTAGTGCGTAACTGCATTTTCCCTACCTTTACAAGTTTTTCGGTCTCCAATGACACTTGATGTCGACATGAGCCGTAAAGCTCCATAAAAAATAGACGCTTTAGCATTATGTTAAAGAAGTCTCTGTAATCAGTGACTTTCGGACCGTATGTATGAGGGTGACCCTTCCATTTTTTACATTTACAGTATGTAATATTTAATTGCCCCCCCCCAAAGCAGTCATTCGCAATGAAAGATCTTGCTGGATGATAGACCAGTTGCCATCCCCATCTCTTATTATCTCTTATTATCAGTTTGGTGTCAGGAAGTTCCATTCCACCCTGGACAGCTTACTTCTCCTGGAATCAGCAATTCAAGATGCTTTCTTCCAAAGACAACATCTCATCGGAATATTCTTTGACATCGAGAAGGCTTACGATACTACTTGGCGTCATGGCATTTTACAACAACTCTATGCCTGGGGATTTAGAGGACGTCTTCCTCTGCTGCTCATGTCCTTTTTGGATCAACGTTCTTTCCGCTATAGAATTGGAAGAGACACCTCGGATCTCCTTCTTCAAGAGAACGGTGTTCCTCAGGGCTCAGTCTTGAGTGTGACCTTATTTGCAGTGGCCATAAACAGCATAACGTCTGCTGTAAAGAATCCTGTTTTACACTCTCTTTTTGTCGATGACTTTGCTATCTTTTGTTCATCACAGAGTGTCACAGGTGCGGAGCGACAAATCCAACTCGTCCTGAATAGATTATACCACTGGTCGAAAACGACAGGTTTTCGTTTCTCTGCTGAGAAAACACGCTGTGTTCTTTTCAGTAGGAGACCAAGCCTTCTGGCAGAACCTCACCTCGCCCTGGGAAACAACATTCTCAAATTCTATCCTTTTGTGAAATTCTTAGGTCTAATCTTTGATCAGAGATTGAATTGGATTGAACATCTAACAGACCTAAGAGCAAGAACATTAAAATCTCGGAATTTATTGAAGTGCCTCAGTAGCAGGGAATGGGGCGCTGATCATTACTCCCTGCACCAGATTTATCGAGCTTTCATAAGATCTCGGCTCGATTATAGCTGCGTTGTATATAGCTCTGCTCGTGCAAGCTATTCAATGAAATTGGATAGTGTCCACCATGCAGGAATTCGACTAGTTACGGGTGCGTACCGCACTAGTCCCATTCCGAGTTTGTATCTCGTGAGTGGCGAACCATCTCTTTCCCTCCGGCGGCAAAACCTCATGCTTCGACATTTTGGCGACGTTCTATCTTTACCCCACAATCTGGTGCACAACGCGGTTTTTCATCCTTCCCCTTCTTCCATCCTTTTCTACAACAATAGACTGAGAGTAACCAAACCTTTTGGATATCGCTCCAAACAAATTTTGGAAACCTTAAATATACGCACACCTAATGTCTTACATCAAGGTTTTAGTAAGTCTCCTCCTTCGGCTTTGCACAAGCCAAAGATTAATTTCGATCTTCTGCATCATGACAAGAAGAACACTCCAGCTCCGATGTTGAGGGTATACTTTCACCTAATACCCTACAAACACCGGGACCGTATCCCTGTGTTTACCGACGGGTCGAAGCAGGCTGATGGTGTCGGCTGCTCTGTGGTATTTCCCCGTGAGACCAGTGGCTACCGTCTAGGCGACTTGTGCAGTGTTTACACTGCTGAGTGCTACGCCATATTGCGAGCATTGCGAACTACAAAGTNAGCATTGCGATCAACAAAGTGCTACGGCGGATCACGTTTCCTGATTTGTTCTGATTTGCTAAGTGCCCTTCAAGCAATCCAGAACATGTATCCAGCTGATAAGCTGATCCAGAACATCCAGGATGTACTTTTCTCACTGCAAAGTGACGGAAAGAACATAATGTTTTGCTGGGTTCCTGGACACGTGGGTATCAGTGGAAATGAGNAAAGTTTTGCTGGGTTCCCGGACACGTGGGTATCAGGATATGAGGAAGCAGACGATTCCGCAAAAACGGCATGCGTAGAGAATCGCGTGGATTTCTCCACGATTCCTAAACGAGATCTCCTAAATTTCGTCAAGTTGAGGATTCTGAGTGAATGGAGCAATGAGTGGTTAGCTTTTGAAAGGGATAAGCTCCGACTTATAAAATCTTCTGTTAAGTCATGGAGCAGTTCCTGTAGGCCAACCCGGCGCGACGAGGTCTTGCTGACCCCCTGCGCATAGGACATTGTTCTCTTACTCATAAGTATCTCTTACTACTTGATGATGAACCAGTTTGTGAGGAGTGTAGCTGTTCTTTGACAGTGCGTCACATACTAACTGATTGCGGAAAGTACTCGTGTTTACGGAGACAAACTGGTTTGGCTGCAGATTTACCAACAATTCTCGGAAATAAAACGGTTAATGTTAATAAACTATTAAATTTTATGAGTAGATCGGTGCTCCTCCCACAAGTTCTCGGGAGGGTTTAAAATTTGCATTCTTTTTCATCTTTTCTGTCTTATTTCGTTTCATCGTTTGTTTCTGTAATTAGAAAATACAATATTTAGAAATTGCTTTCCTTTTTTTGTGATATAATGTATTGGTCAACTTTTCTTTTCTTTCATCTTTGTATTTAGATATTCGTTGATTTCAGCAGGTTTTTTTAGTGGGTATGGTCGATATATTCGGCGAGTCCCACACACGGGGAAGAGTAACTACGGCTCTTATCTATGGTGAGAAACTGCATGTTTCCCTACTTGGATGACCTCGATGTTGACGAGCCATAAAGCACCACAAAAAAAATCCTAGGTTTTTCTTGAATATCCCGGTTTACATAACTGTAGTAGGTTTGGTTCCTTTTTTTCTCCTTTTAACCTCAGTCTCTTCATAAATGTAATTGAAGTGGAAGGACACGTCTTTGAACCCAAAAATTGCTATATTTTAAAATGAGGCAATAAATGAATAATATTTGAATAAGATAAAGATTATGTAGAAAAAATCAATGTTAATAAGTTGTTTGTTAGTACATGCGCGCGCTTATGTATATAAAACATCTAAACTTCCTAGATCTGGAGTATGTGAAAAGAGAGTGAAAAAACATCTAGAAAAGTATGTGAAAAAACATCGATATTTGGAAACAAACTGTCGTATGGTTGAATTTTTCCCCACTGACAGACCACTCCCCAAGGATCATTTTCTCAGATGTCTCGAAGAATTCCCGCAGGGCTAACCCCCCGAATCCCCCTCAAATTTGTAAAATATTAACATTAGCTTTATTAATTATAGATTTTCTAAACCATTCGTTCTAATGCAGATGTTTAATATTGTAGCCTATGTAATAAATTAAACACAAAATACTGGAACTCGATTTGATTTTAAGTAATAGAGCTAGTGAGTTTTCCGTTACAACTTTGAGGAGGACTTAGAGATGGGGTTCTAAGAGAGCGTGAAATTGATCCTTTGGAAGTTTTGTGTGAGTGATAATATTCTTTATTGACTGGGCTCTGAGAGCAATGTGGCCGCGTCGAGTCATGTGTCGTTATACGACACGCAACATAAATCCCGCTCTCGCGCGGTAACTACCAGTCGTCCTTCAAACTATGGCAGGGTCAGCTAGTAGAGTGGAATTGTCGCATTTTCCATAAAAATGGCTTCACGGTTACTTCGACCTACTTCGGTGCTCGGAGAGGTTATACGGAAGGAGTGCGCCGGATAAGTAGACCCTTCGCTTTGAATGACAAATGTTTTTAGTATGGCGTTCATTTTTCTTCTCTATCGCTCCCGCGCCTCACTTTCGGCTCGGCAGCGAAAACGGGGGTTATGTCGCGCGGGTATATACCTGAACGGCTCCGATATATCGTCCTTCCTGCGCCGAAGGTCGTCTCCAGCTGGGGTGTACCATCGGAAGTGCAGTTCCCAGTTGAAGGCGCCCCAATGCAGCTCGAAGGAGCGCACGTACGCCAGGGTGTCGTCACTGATGATGTCGATGACGGGACACACCACTCGAGTTCTGTCTTCGCCCACACGCGCCAGAAGCGGCTCCAACCATCCTGAAACGTATTGGAAGTAACACATTAGGATCAATCCATACAAAGTGATCCGATGCATGTCACCACATCCTCTTAGAAGAATTTCGTATCTTGTGTGTTATTTCTAGTATTATTCGAGAGTTAAAACATAATTTTAAAAAATACCATGTCTGATTTACTCCCGCACAGTTTTTGGCCTTTGTAAGTGTTTACGTAATCTTGAAAATTTCTAAATTTGTTCCGCCAATAACCTTAAAATAAATGACATTGTGTTTAGATTACTCTACGCTACTGTTTCAACCCCAATTTAATTTCTATAGCTACGTATGTATAATTGATTTCGCGACTTGAATTAGACATTTGAAAATGAATAAATTTGTTTTCGAAAGAAATTTTTAAACGGAAGGGATAAAGTCGCAGACAATTGTTTTTGTGCGTACACACACCTATACATAGATAATAATAGTTCGTAGAATTTATCTTCCAGACAAGTCTCATTTCCAGGTTGTGACCTTCCAAAAACTTGTCTGTCATTTTTCTCTCCTTTTGAAGTCTTATAACTCTCTTGGGGATAAAATTCGATCATTGCATAATTTTAAGATCTTTATGATTTTGCAGTACTGTAAAAATTATAATTTTCAGATTTATCAGGAAAGAAAGATGTTATTTTTCAAATTTTGCTAAAATTTTCGCTACGTCCAACAGTACATATCTTTACTGCGAGTTATTAATTAATTGAAACTTTCTGTATGAATATTTCCAAGTTTCGTGAATAGTTGAACACTTGACTTCAGGCAACACAGATATAATACCATATAAATTATACTCTTTCAACGAGGGATGAGCGCTGAAAACTTCCTGAGACCGAGGGACGTGAGATGAATTCAATTTTACATTTACGAGTAGAATTTCACTCGCGTGTAGGAGTGAATTACTACTTAACATTCACTATGACAATATAAGTATATCACAGCAACGGATTTTAGCGAATTTTCCATGTTTGCGCCTTAAAACGTAATATTACAGTGATTAGTTTAAAAGACGAAATATCGCTAGTTCGACAACAAATAGTTTGTTTAGTTTGTACATAATTTTATCAAGTGTGGTTTCTTCATTCTTCTAACGCCGCTGTAGAATACATTCCAAAAACATCTGTTTCCGCTAAAACCTCATTACCCCTGGAGGAACGACTCATGTCGGTTCGCCATTCGGGCGAGGCAATGAGCGTTGCTGAAATTTAAGGGTAGTCCATCTCCGCAAAATTTCACCGCATATCGGATTGCCAGACCAAAAGCGCGCA
Source organism: Laupala kohalensis (assembly GCA_002313205.1). Taxonomy (NCBI): domain Eukaryota; kingdom Metazoa; phylum Arthropoda; class Insecta; order Orthoptera; family Trigonidiidae; genus Laupala; species Laupala kohalensis. The sequence continues at coordinate 111,960 of NNCF01128700.1, forward strand.
GAACGATCAAAGAATCCAGATCCAGCTCATGGAAAGAGTTTCTAAATACTATCAAGAGAATAGCATCGTCCACTATAGTATGAGAGTCAATCCGAAAGATATCTAAAAAAAACCCTGTACAAAATTTTAGGGCCCTAACGACCTCGATGTCGGCGAGCCATAAAGTCCCACAAAATATTCTGGAAAGTATTCTCAAGTCCCAATATTGCAACAGTGATAACTAAATATTTTGCTGATCTAACATCTATTGCGAACTCCCATCATGATTTCGCGAGAAGAAGGGAAAAAGAAAAGAGCACATCCATTGACTCACGCCCTACTAACTGGGAACCCTGCAACTCTCCCTTTTTACTATGTGGGAACTTGAGTCATCTCTAGCGGCTCCTGGCCCTGTTTCTATTTACTATAAGATATTCAGATAATGTCTGGAATCCAAAGAATAACTTCTGTATAACTTTAGTCTTTCATGGTGCGAGGGAGTATTCCGTAATCCGTGGAAAAGAGCAATAATAATCCTCGTACTAACACCCGGAAGGGACAAGAAAGCCATCAGTAGTTATCGAGACATTGCCTTGAGTTGCGTTGTTAAAACTGGAGAGAACTATCAAGCGACGTCTCGTCTGGTATCCTGAAAGGTATAATTTCCTAAATCGATGTCAGTGTGGTTTCAGGAAGTTCCATTCCACGCTGGACAACTTACTTCTCCTGGATTCAGCTTTTCAAGGTGCTTTCGTCCGAAGACAATATGTCGTCGGAATATTCTTTGACACCGAGAAGGCTTATGTTACTACTTGGCATCATGGCATTTTGAAACAACTCTATTCATGGGGGTCTAGAGAAGATATTCCTCTGATATTACAGTCCTTTTTGGATCAGCGCTCCATCCGCTACAGAATTGGAAGAGACACTTTGTTTCACTTTCAAGAGAACGGTGTTCCTCAGGGCTCAGTCCTAAATGTGGCCCTTTTTGCAGTGATTATTAACAGCACAACATCTGCTGTAAGTAATCCTGTCCTCATTCTTCGTATGTCAGTACTCAAATTCGTACACGAAACGGGGCTCCTCCCACAAGTTCTCGAAAGTTTGAATTTTAAACTCTTTTTTTCCCTTTTGCTTTAAATTTACTCCCCCCCCCACTGCACTATTTCTTTAAAAAAATTACTTTTTTCTTTGTTTTCGGTTTTTAAAATGTTTTTTAGAATCTTTTGTCTTTCGCTTTTTTTACCGCTCTCCTTTTTTTATATTTGGATATGTTGTAATTTAGGATGTTTTTTCTGTTCGTATGGTCTAGTCATTCGGCGAGTCACACACGCGGGGAGAGACACGTTGGCTCTCCCTTGTGCGTAACTGCGTTTTCTCTACATGTACACGTTTTTAGGC
>NNCF01128700.1:130271-142734 GCA_002313205.1 Laupala kohalensis
CTAGTGCGTAACTGCATTTTCCCTACCTGTACAAGTTTTCAGGGCTCTAATGACCTTTGATGTTGACGAGCCCTAAAGCCCCACCAAAAATATAGTACCACTCATAGGTATCTCTTACTACTTGATGAAGAACCCGTTTGTGAGGAGTGTAGCTGTTCTTTGACAGTGCATCACCTACTAACTGATTGCGGAAGATACTCAAGTATACGGAGACAAATTGGTCTGGCTGCAGATTTACCAACAATTCTCGGAAATAAAACGGTTAATTTTAATAAATTATTGAATTTTATGAGTAGATCGGGGCTCCTCCCACAAGTTCTCGGGAGGGTTTAAAATTTGCATTCATCTTTCCTGTCTTCTTTCCTTTCATCCTTTGTTTCTGTAATTAGAAATCATAATATTTAAAAAATTGTTCTGGTTTTTTGTGAAATAATATATTGGTGTTCTGTTTTCTTTTCTTTCATCTTTCTATTTGGATATTTGTTGATTTCAAGAGGGTTTTCAGTGGGTATGGTCGAGATATTCGTCGAGTCCCACACACGGGGAAGAGTCATTACTGCTCTTCTCTATGGTGCGAAACTGCATTTTTCCCTACTTGCATGGGCTCTAATGACCTTGATGGTGACCAACCCTTAACCGCCGCGCCCAAAAAAAAAATCTACGGGCTTTATATTTTCTCTGTGTCCAAGCCATGCTGTATGCATTTCTGTAGGATATACAATTTTCATAATTCAGATATTTTTCTAGAAGGCCAACGTTTGCCATTCGTTGACTCCGCAATATTCCTAGGTCTCACACTCGACCGCTCTTTAACTTGGCGCAATCGCACCCGAAAGGTACAATACTGTTATAATTCATACCTTAACGTCTTTCGCTGCCATAGCGCATCATCATGGGCGCAGACGAAACTTGCATTCTTTGTCTGTGTACAAGTCTTGTTCGGACTGTATACGATTATGGCAGTATAGTTTTCACCTCCGGTTCACCATCGATACTCAGGCCACTTACAGTATCCATCATGCAGGAGTTCGCATTGCAACTGGTGCCATCCGTACTGGTCGCATAGAATGCTTACTAGTAGACGTTGGTGAACCATCTCTTAAGAGAAGACATTACATCGTACTTGATCCTACGGAGTGAAACTGATAAGAGTCTCAGATCACCGTACTCGCCATCATATACATTCCCTTAAATTTTGTTCAACTTAACCCTGCAGGATCTTCTGTCTGACATTTCGGAGGACTGAAAACTTTCTATTTGGATCATACGTTCATACACACTGAAGGCTCAGCCATGAACGACTTCGTTTGTGCTGCTTTCCACTGACATAGTGTCACCCGTTCTTTTTGCCTCCATTCCTTTTGCAGCGTGTAAACTGCTGAAAAATTTGCAATTCTTGAGGCGCTGAAGTTCATTCAGCTTTCATCAATACGGCTTGTGGTTCTATTTAGTGACTCTGTGGTCAGTATTTTCACTGTAGACTTGTGACATCCTTACACATTCTGAATCTAAAAAGTCATCTGGTAGTTCAAAATTTTGAAATAGCGCTTTGTTTGTATCCTGAGCACGTGGGTATTACGGGTAACAAAGAAGCTGATGAGGCAGCGAAGCGGGCAACACACAGAGCGGTCCTTGTCCTTTCAACTATTACTACGTCAGATTCAAAGATTTCGAAAACCGTCTCTTGGTAAGACATGGCACGCCGAATGGCAAAATTGCACCTTCAAGCTGAGGAAGGTAAAAGATTTCATTAAGACCCGGTCATCATCGCGCGCGAAGTGACGTGAAGAGGTGTTCCTTACACGTTTTCGTATTGGCCACTGGTATGTTACCCATTGTCATTTCGTACGCGGTGTACCTACCTATCTGCGAGACTTACAATACAAAACTTACCGTGGAACACTTTCATTTGGAGTGTCTCATTGTACCACCAGCCGACGGGGAGACAATCTACCTAACAGTCTGGACGTTTTGCTTGGGCAAAATGAACAGATTTTGATTCACTCTTTTTGATTCCTCCATTAATGTGGCCATTGGCACTTCATTTTTATGTCAATAATCAAATCCAGAAACGAATCATTGCTCCTCCCACGAGTTTTCGGGAGGGTTTCGATTAAATTCGGTTTTTTTCTTCTTTTTTTACATTCTCTAAATTTACATCTTTGTTTTCGGTTTTTAATTTTTTTTATAGTATACTGTATTCTTTTTCCCTGGCATTTTATGTTTCGACTTATGGTTTTTAGTGGCTATGGTCGAGTTATCCGGCGAGTTGTACACGCGGGGAGAGTAATGTTGGTTCCCCTTAGTGTTTAACACCATTTTCCCTACCGGTAGAAAAATGATAGGGCTCTAATGACCCCGATGTCGGCGAGACGTAAAGACCCAATAAAAAAAGACACTTCCGTATTGTTGTCATCTATTTCTAATGGTTTAGAGAGCGTGTGCGAAAATCTCTCTCCCGTGATAGACAATAGAGTAGGAGGAAAAGTCTATTATCGTTCTTGCTTTTTTATATCTTTCTTGTGTACGAGAGAGCCGTTCGATTTATTCCATCTTGTCGTTGTCGTTCAACTTTTTGTAATAGTCAGCCAATTTGAATGGATTTATTATCCCCAATAAACAACTGAAATGACAAGAAGCCTTTTGCGAGGTTCAGGCCATGAGTCCTGCTCTTCTACTTTACCACCGGACTTGGGGAAAGGGAAATGGAAGGGATAAATTTTGTGTTGCCGGGAAACGTATGGTACCGAAACGACTTTTGTGTTGTAGATGAGGGGAAACCCCAGTTGTATACCTCACCTAATTCGGGCGAGCAGGATTTAAACCTACTCTGTATCGCTCAGCGCGATCGTGGAAGCGCTGAAGAATATTTAACTATTTTAACTAAAATATCAGACTGAATAATTTTTAACTATTTAACAAATTAACAAAGACCGTTTATCAAATATCTTGGAAATAAGTACTCGGGTACAAATTAACCCTATATATTCTTTTAAGGGTTAAGATATTTTATTTGAATACTTACTTCTTTTTCCGCACATCTGGCAGCGTTCGGTTGAGCGGGACTCTGTCAGACGCCACGAGGTTGTACCGGTTCACTCTGTAGAGGCGACGCGCCCGCGCCTGAGCGACTGGAGGCAGAAGAACTGGAAAGCCGTTTCTGCCCGCTCCCTCCAGTGGCTGGAAGGCGTTGGTGTTCAGCTCCTCTGTGCAAATAGATTTGAGGGATTTGTATGATTTCCGTTGGTCAGTTAGAAATTATCTCTTTTTTCTGGATATTTGGATTTGGTCTAATGAAGCCCATATTTAAACTCCCTTAACAAGAGTGACCAGACCTCGGACATGTCCTCAACATTGCACCTCTGTCCGCGAAAAAATCGAAAAAGTGTTATTTTCTATTCATTAACCATATTATTGTTAAAAACTACTTGATTGAATAATCCGAGTATATTGCGGGATATATTGAAGATACTTTATTTTCTTTGGATACTGTTGTGTGATCTTTGCTGGCGATAATTCGAACGGCAGAACACAGGCGTTACGCCCTCTTTTTCACGGACATTTCCTTAATTATGCGCCACTTTTCGCGAAAAATAATAATCGAAAAAACGTTTTGATTCATCGACCATAATATCGTGAGAAACTACTTGACTGAAAAATCCGTGTGTATTGCGGGATATATTGAAGATACTTTATCTACTTTGGGCACTGTTGCGTGATCCTTGCTGGCGATTATCCGAAATGCCAATCATCGGTGTCAGGCTTATTGATATTAAAAATATTTACAATCGGTATGAGTTGGATACATTTGGATCTGCCGAAATGATGTCCCAGAATGGGAAATGTTTCACGTGACTAATTGGTTTGTTGTGATTTAGAATTTAGTTTTTGAGTAGTGATTTATTTGTAGTCTACTGTACTTAAACATTATTAGTATTGTTCTAACTTACGGTCAGGTGAAAATGGCGAGAAGTTGGGAATCGAACCTGGGACTCCTCGCCATTTTTACCTGACCGAAAGTTATAACAATACTNTCGGTCAGGTGAAAATGGCGAGAAGTTGGGAATCGAACCTGGGACTCCTCGCCATTTTTACCTGACCGAAAGTTATAACAATACTAATAATGTTTAAGTATAGTAGACAGCGAGATACTAACCATCTATCTTCGATGAGCAGTCTCTTACGCTTTTAATTTGAGCTGTTAACATCATGAACTATCCTTTCAGAAAGTATTTATTCTGAGTCGACGCACCTTTAGGTCTTACTAGAAACTCATTTGTCGATGTTTATAGCGAAAAAGTTATTTATCTTAATCTTCTGTTTATGTTCACCATTGGAATGGCATTGCAGCTTAAGCTGCGGAAAACAAAATATTTACAAATATCCAGTAGTTTGTTCGTCCAAAAATATGAATTGTTGTTCGCAAGAACTATTGTCTTGTTGTCGAGTTGGTTTGTTGGCTTATTGTTGCATTACGATCATTACGTTCAGGGTATGATTGAAACTATTTTTACGAAATGCCAAACATCAAAACCGACTTCTTTAGTTGTTCTTGATCAATTAATCGAATAGGAGAAAGTTCTTGAGGAAAATTCCATCCTAATGAGCGTTTAAAAACGGCTTTGCCGTTTTTAAAAACTTGTTTCGATGTTTTGCGACCATCGAAATGATGGTTTGTAAATGAACCAACGGATGGTTAATTTGCTGTGTGGTATATGAAGACCTCAGTCGTCGATTTCTTTCGTGTATTTGCTCAAATTTCCCTTTCCCTTTGACCTTCCTGTACAGCCGTGGTTGTACGTAAAATGCTGTAGGAGAGTCATTTCCTTAAGAATTCTAATTTGGGTGCGTTGAAAATAAATAAATAAAATATAAAAAAATCGTTCTGCGCTGTGTTATTAAGTGAGGACGAGAAGAATTGATTGATGAGTTGATGTTAAGAATCATAGAAATCATGAAAGCACTTTTATCTGACTATTTTTGTGTGATTTATATATGCAAAAATGTGAACTTATGCACTTTTGATTTTTTTGGAATATTTTCAAAGCCATTTTCACGCATCGTCGAATGTACGAGCACCCTGAATCCAACAATGTACCTTCTTACGACGCCATTGCCATCTACGAAACAATATTGTTAATTACAAATGAAGGAATCTCAAAAGCAACTGAGAGACGGATGGAAATGAAAGAGAGGACTTGAATCGGATTCATTCATCAGCAGGTGTAATAGGGAGGAAGTTGGATTTTCCAATCGACTGGTCTTGATTCGTTTTGTTTGAATGGAGCCGTAGCGTAGTAGTAACCCACTCGTCTGTCTGTTGTTAACCTGGGAATCATCTACTTTTTCATAATTATCTTATCTATGATCTATCTCTTAACCAGGAGGTTTCTTGGTAACATCGGGTCTTCTTTTGTATATTTGTTCCCTACATTCTGCGAACTGTCAGATGTCTCAAAACAACTGTCCAATCACCGAGACTTCACGTGATATTTTTGAGGTCATCCAATTCATCACTCTCAGTCTAATTGATGGGGGATAAGAGATTTTTTTCGTTTATTTGTAATTCAAGAGTGTCATTTTTCGGATGTATCGACAGTGCAGAAGCTAACGATATTGGAAATAACGATTTATCCGCTTGACGAATGTTGTCGAGAAACCGTTAAGACTTACGTGTTTATTTTTCTAGACTAATTAGAAGGTTATTAGCCACGTTGGTATGCAAGGATAGGTTTATCCCGAGTTGGCAGAATAAAACAAAAGATGGCTGACATTTCCGAGCATTTATTGCTCCATCTTCAGAGCGAGTAACCCAAAATGATATTAATACATCATCCAATCTTATCTGCTCAGTTCTGGTAGTGACATATAGTGCATATGTCCACAGTTTTTTAAATTCGTGTAACTGATATATAATTTTGTATGATCGGTTTTTCTTTATATAGCTTTCGGTTATTCGCGCTTTAGATGGAAAAATAAATGCTCCAAAATGTCAGCTAATGCTAATTGCTTGTTTTACTCCGCCAACTCGTGATACAACTTATCCTAATTTTTTTCGATTTGTTTGCAAACCCGACTTAGTTGGTCGGTTCGATCCTTTAAATCGAAGACTGCTAACCCGAGTGGCGCCCGCAACCCGTCCTTTATTATTAGTCGCTTAGCGTCATTCAGTTCGGTTCCACAGAAGATATTTATTATTCCTAAAGGAATTGTACTTTGACACAATCACAGAACGTCGTGAGCACTTTCGAATCGTACTTCTTGAAATCGTATTTCACGAAACGCGATTGGCAAAACTGAAACCTCGAGTTCTCGGCTCAACCACAAATATCGAGGGTGACGAAGTTACCCGAGACAGAACGGAGAGAATACTCTTTAATGAATTATGCGATTCATTAATAGATTTTTATACAATTAAATATGTTTCTGTTTTTTCTCTTGAATATTGATCAATTTTAATTTTTTGTCTTAGTTTATTTTTAACCTACATTCTATCTATAAACCTTGGGACCGCGACGCATTTTGAATGTAGTTGTCTAGGCCGGGTCTGTGCCACGTTCAGTTTTACCACATTAATTCATGTACACATTTTCTTCGCAGTGAATGAGTCACGAAGATGATTCACACGTTTAAAAATAAAATATAATACATTTCACTTGATCGTTCGTTCAAAATCTAATGACTTCGATGTCGACGAGCAGTAAAGCTTCAATAATAATTAAAATAAAATGAAAAACAACGAAGCCCTAAATTTGCAGGAGTAGGCTGACGGTTCATGATGATTAAAACGTTGCTTCTTACGAGGAAAGAATCAATAAAGCTGTAATTCTTTCCTTAGGTTTTAAACTATTTTATAGAGGAACATATGGCCATTTATTTCAAGTGGCCATCAATGGGCGTTTGACGATAGATGGCCATTTATCAGTCAATGGCCATTTTTACATTTTTTGGGAACGATTAACAGCTGCTAATTAAGTAAATCGGCACTCTTTCGTTATTTTATATTTTATGACTTTGATTACATAACTAAGACAATCTCCATGGTTTACTGTAATCTTTTATTTATTTGGTATGAATTCCAGAATGGGGATTCATTTATTTCTTTTAATTCTGTAATATCAGAAGTCTTATTATCTTACTAATATTTTCGAATAAATAAAAGTCTTCGTAGAGGTGGGTATCGACGTGATGATTGTGAATGTTCTGGTCCTGAAGACAATTATCGCAAACTAATATCCGGCAACGTTTCTGCTTTTTTGTTGTTTTTTTTCATTAAACAAAAACAAACATGTACACCGAAGGTAAAATACGCCAATAATTGTTCTTAAGAGAAGTATACGCAGGACCAATTATTTACTTGCCAGATATCGTGAAGTTAACTTCCCTCTCCACAGACAAAAATTTTCCTGCGGATGAGCAAAGATTTTCCTAATAGCTAGACATTTATCTTATTAAAAATTAATATTTGGAACACTTGAATAATGTCGCTTTATTTGCAATAATTCTTGTTGAAGTAATGATTTTCACATTACTAGTGTATAAGGAGTGAAAAGATCGCTCTAATTTGTCGCACGTTCGACCGATTTCCCTAACGAGGGCCGAGGACCGAACTTGTCTTCTTCGCCTGTATATCTTGTTCGGTCAGTCTTTGATTAATGCAATATTGTGTATGCCTCCGCTTCGCCNGTCAGTCTTTGATTAATGCAATATTGTGTATGCCTCCGCTTCGCCATCGACACTCAGGCTCCTTAACAGTATTCAACTTGCAGGAGTTCGTATTGCAACTGGTACCTTCCGCACCAGTCGCATAGAAAGCTTAGTAGTAGACGCTGGCTAACCATTTTTTACTTGGATCTTACGGTGTGAAACTGATGGTGTTATAGATCACCCTACTCGCTATCACATTTTTTTCCCAGCACGTGGTCCTATGCAGTGGCTGTTAGTGCTCTGTGGTCAGTATCTTCATTGCACACTTCTGACATTCATACACTGACAATTCAGAATCTTGTAAGCCATCTAGTAGTTCAATTTTTTTAAATAGTCCTTTGTTGGGTTCCTGGGCGCGTTGGTATTGTGGATAACGAAGAAGCTGATGAGGCAGTAAAGCTGGGAAAACAGAGAACAGCCCTTGACCTTTCAACTGTTCCTACGTCAGAATGCCATAAGATCGCCTCTTCTTGGGACATGGCAAACGGTCTGTTGAGGAAAGGTTGAGTCAAGGAAAAGGTTAAATTTTTTTCCATTTCCTACGTCATGAGATTTCTTTGAATGGGAGAAGTTTCATTTTTATGTTCCGGAGTCCTAAATGTGACGCCAATTATTATCCGTTTTTTGGATTCAGGAGCCATGCGATGCTGATGTAAGAAATAGAATATATTGGTTATTAATACAATCATGAAGGCTATATCTATGTCGATGCAAAGAAGATTAACTCCAATGACGAGAGTTAATACATTAAATAAGTTTACTTAACTAATTAAAGTAATCTGTAAAAAGGTTTTTAACTTTCAAGTTGAAAACTTTGTTCAATAGCATAAGTATGTGAATTGGTATCATTTTCCTCAGAATCTGGTAGTTCGTATAATATTCCTCATTTTACTCTGAATAATTTATGAACATTTTTAATAGTATAGGGCAGTGATGGGCAAACTACGGCCCGCGGGCCAACTAGGCCATCTGAAATGTTCTATCCGGCACGCGTGCTATTATTCCTAATTTGACGAATAAAAAAGAATACAGGTTATAAGAGAAATAAATATGTTCTTTTTTCTTCTCTTTTGTTTTATGTCTAGTAGAAAATACAGGGTGTAAAGCCCTGTATTTCTTCCGCGCTTCACCGTAGGGATCTTCTCCGTAGTTTTAATTTCCTGCACTTGTTTTGTTTTTTTTTTTCGAGAAAGGCGACACACTCCCTGATCCATACCGGGTGAGTGCCTGTGCAATTAATGCACTTTGCAGGCCCTGGGCATGAGACGCCGGGTTCGTGTGCCTCCTTTCCGCACTTTCCACAAGTATCACGTCCCTTACACGATGTTGTCGTGTGTCCAAACCTCTGACACTTGAAACAGCGCAGAGGATTCGGAATAAAGGGACGGACCGGCAGGTTCAGCCATCCAGCCTTCAGATCCTTTGGTAGTTTAGGACAGTCAAAAGTCACGATGAAGGAACTGGTCTTCTCCAGAACACCATTTACCTTCCTCATGATCTGACTGACCTCAACTACATGGTCAGCCTTCCATTCTGCAACAAGATCGTCTGTTGCCATTTCCATAATGTCCCTGCAACTTACGACACCCTTGCTGCGATTAAGTGCAGCATGGAGTTCGCACTTTACAGGGAACTCGCCAAGCTTGGTACAATCTAGGAGTTTTAACGCTTGCTTGCTGTTGTTTGTCTCAAGCAGCATTGTCCCGTTTCTCAACCTTTTAATGGTCTTCAGTGAACCAACGAGACCTTGTAAACCTTTAAAAATATAGAACGGGGACACTTTTTCACGTGTCCCGTCTATACGAGACATAACGATATAAACATTCTCATAAGGAATGCTCTTTGACTGTTGCTTCTTTTCTGAAGTGGGAGGGCAGGCAACCCTCGGCCGCTTCGAAGATCCTGAGGCGTGGTACTTACCCTGCGGCTCGCCCACTCCGCAAGGCAGGGGAAAACAAGAATCTTTCATTTTGTCCCACAAGTTCGGAGAAAATAAATGTCCGGTGACGTGGAGCCCCCGCTTCACGCCACTAAGCCTTGCTCAACTGAGGTGCGGCAGTTGCCCCAGAGGTTGTCCGCTAGTGAGTGTTTGTCCTCAACACCCATTCACCTCATCGGCGCGTAACACACCTTGAGTTTGAGGGTTTTTTTATAGAGGTTTAATCCTTCCTCGCGACCCGGCCAACGAAGGCAAGATCTCTGCCCTTTAAAACATGCAACTTTCCACCATCGCGCCAATGGTGGTCGCTGAAGCATGTCCAAAGCTTACGGTGTCCGAGGACTGATGGCGCAGTACCAGTACGCAGCTCGGGGTCATGGGTTCGCCAAGCTTATACTCACTCGAAACTGAGCTCCCTGCGGCGGAAAGAAGAAGGAGGAGGAGAAGAAGAAAGAGAAGAATGAAAAAATATAAGGTTCCCTAGCTCTAATAGCGTCGGGATCGAAAAGAACAAGAGGCGACCAAGGAAGTGCTACGGCGGATCATATTTCCTGATTAGTTCTGATTCGCTGATTGCCCTCCAAGCAATCCAGACCATGTATCCAGCTGATAAGATGATCTACAACATCCAGGATGTGCTTTTCTCACTGCAAAATGATGGAAAGAACATAATGTTATGCTGGGTTCCCGGACACGTGGGTATCAGTGAAAATGAGGAAGGAGACGTTTCCGCAAAGACGGAATGCCTCTAAAATCGCGTGGATTTCTCCACGATTCCAAAACGAGATCTCCTAAATTCCGTTAAGATAAGGATTCTGAGTGAATGGAGCAATGAGTGGTTAGCTGTTTAAAGGAATAAGCTCCGACTTATCAAATCTTCTGTTAAGTCATGGAGCAGTTCCTGTAGGCCAGCCCGGCGCGACGAGGTCTTGCTGACCCGCCTGCGCATAGGACATTGTCCTCTCACTCATAGGTATCTCTTACTACTTGATGATGAACCCGTTTGTGAGGAGTGTAGCTGTTCTCTGACAGTGCGTCACCTACTAACTGATTGCAGAGCCCACACCTAACTCTAGCGAGAGCTCACAACACTGCTCCTGGCCCTGATTCAATTCATTATGAAATGCTGAGACAACTCAGTCTCGATTCGAAAGAATACCTTCTAGATATCTTTAAAATTTCTTGGTCCGAGGGAGTATTCTCTAATTCCTGGAAGGAAGAAACGCTTATCCCTTTATTAAAACCAGGTAAGGACAAAACGAACATTGGTAGTTATCGAAGCATTGCCTTGACGAGTTGTGTTGGTAAAACTCTGGAGAGAATTATCAACCGACGTCTCGTCTGGTATCTTGAACGGCATGACTTGCTGAGTCGATCTCAGTGTGGTTTCAGGAAGTTCCATTCCACCCTGGACAACTTACTTCTCCTGGAATCAGCAATTCAAGATGCTTTCGTCCGAAGACAACATCTCATCGGAATATTCTTTGACATCGAGAAGGCTTACGATACTACTTGGCGTCATCGCATTTTACAACAGCTCTATTCCTCGGGATTTAGAGGACGTCTTCCTCTGATGCTCATGTCCTTTTTGGATCAACGTTCTTTCCGCTATAGAATTGGAAGAGACACCTCGGATCTCCTTCTTCAAGAGAACGGTGTTCCTCAGGGCTCAGTCTTGAGTGTGACCTTATTTGCAGTGGCCATAAACAGCATAACGTCTGCTGTAAAGAATCCTGTTTTACACTCTCTTTTTGTCGATGACTTTGCTATCTTTTGTTCATCACAGAGTGTCACAGGTGCGGAGCGACAAATCCAACTCGTCCTGAATAGATTATACCACTGGTCGAAAACGACAGGTTTTCGTTTCTCTGCTGAGAAAACACGCTGTGTTCTTTTCAGTAGGAGACCAAGCCTTCTGGCAGAACCTCACCTCGCCCTGGGAAACAACGTTCTCAAATTCTATCCTTTTGTGAAATTCCTAGGTCTGATTTTTGATCAGAGATTGAATTGGATTGAACATCTAACAGACCTAAGAGCAAGAACATTAAAATCTCTGAATTTTTTGAAGTGCCTCAGTAGCAGGGAATAGGGCGCTGATCGTTACTCCCTGCACCAGTTTTATCGAGCATTCATAAGATCTCGGCTCGATTATGGCTGCGTTGTATATAGCTCTGCTCGTGCAAGCTATTTAAAGAAGTTGGATAGTGTCCACCATGCAGGAATTCGACTAGTTACGGGAGCATACCGCACTAGTCCCATTCCGAGTTTGTATGTCGAGAGTGGCGAACCATCTCTTTCCCTCCGGCGGCAAATCCTCATGCTACGACACTTTTGCCACTTGCAAACTTTACCCGACAATCTGGTACACAACGCGGTTTTTCATCCATCCTCTTCTTCCATCCGTTTCTACAACAACAGACTGAGAGCAACCAAACCTTTTGGATATCGCTCCAAACAAATTTTGGAAACCTTAAATATACGCACACTTAATGTCTTACATCAAGGTTTTAGTAAGTCTCCCCCTTGGGCTTTGCACAAGCCGAAGATTATTTTCGATCTTCTGCATCATGACAAGAAGAACACTCCAGGTCCGATGTAGAGGGTATACTTTCAGCTAATCCTCTACAAACACCGGGACCGTATCCCTGTGTTTACCGACTGGTCAAAGCAGGTGGATGGTGTCGGCTGCTCCGTGGTATTTCCCCGTGGGACCAGTGGCTATCGTCTAGGCGACTTGTGCAGTGTTTACACTGCGGAGTGCTACGCCATATTGCGAGCATTGCGAACTACAAAGTGCTCCCGCGGATCACATTTCCT
>NNCF01128700.1:163966-177487 GCA_002313205.1 Laupala kohalensis
AAAAAAAAAAAAAGTTTCTAATTTTTAAGTCGGTGGAGGGACCATGCCCCATCTTTTGTACAGTTTTTGTTTTAATGTTCCGTTGAAAGAGGTTATTTCATCTCAAATCATTTTAAAATAAAATTGAGTCGAAAGTAATGAAAAATATTTGATATAATTTTACAAAAAGTGAAGTGGTACCTCCTTGTAAAACGTCTGAATTTACTTGTTGAATGTGTAATCGACCTGCTTTGTTTCATCTGTGCCCACAATGATATGTAACCGTATAATGTCATTTTCAATAAATTTGATAATTTTTACGCCTCTACTTTGTCTAGAGGAAGGCCAGGAAGAAGGCCTCCTGGACATTAGGACGTTGGAGAGGTACGGTGATTTGAGAAGATTATAGCCATGCTTCATTGTTCTTTACGTAAAACAAACGTTTATTTGGAGTTTCAATCCTTGGCATTGTTGATGTCAAGTCGTAACAGCTTTCTCTTTCTCGCACTGTGAGTTGTGTTCACAGTTTTCATTACATGTAATGTATGCTAATTTTCCGTCTGTAGCACGGATGATTTAATATTACTCATCGATTTCACTTTTGCAAATTTGAAAAATTATTGCGCTTACGATCAACAGCGGGATCGGGTTGAGCGACCTCGATGGATGGTGCGAATGAGCAACGAAATTACTAAAACCATATTTACGTTTTAAAAATATCAAACTGTCTGCAAATTTATGATTAGAACACTAATTTTCACAAAATTTTACGTTGTAACAAAAAAAAGGGGGGATTTTGATTCAAATCTTGTGTAAGGACGGAATTGCAATACATTTATATGTATATATATATATATATANACGCGTCACGACTCCGAAGCGAAAGGTCGACCGGCGCGGCTCCTGCGAGAAGGTAAATTGCATACAGTCAAGTTTTGTTTGAAATATGTTCATTATAAATTTTAAAAATTAGGACGTGTACATGTTTTTCGAAACATTAAGTAAAAATATTGTGATCTTTTTCAATGTAGATTTTATATTTTCGTCAACAAAAGTTAAGTCTGAGAAAAATCTCAACCAAATTTGGGCAATGAGCCAGTGTATTATATTCATGGAAATAGAAGAATAATGTAGTTAAAATTGTTATTACAGCACATAGTAGCTGTCTCTTATACACATCTAGATGTGTATAAGAGACAGTATATATATATATAAAAAATGTTGAATACGCTAAATTTAATTCGCATAAATAAGCTTTTTCAAAACAATTTTGGATGAAATTTTTTTCATATTACTTAATATAGCTATTGCAAAGAGTTTTCGGTAGAAGATAATTCATGGAATCTGTACTTGTTTGTGCAGATTTTATATTCAGGACTGTACTATGTGCTGTAATGATAACAATTTTAACTACATTATTCTTCTATTTCCATGAATATAATACACTGGCTCATTGCCCAAATTTGGTTGAGATTTTTCTCAGACTTAACTTTTGTTGACGAAAATATAAAATCTACATTGAAAAAGATCACAATATTTTTACTTAATGTTTCGAAAAACATGTACACGTCCTAATTTTTAAAATTTATAATGAACATATTTCAAACAAAACTTGACTGTATGCAATTTACCTTCTCGCAGGAGCCGCGCCGGTCGACCTTTCGCTTCGGAGTCGTGACGCGTTTCTCCATTTCATTACAAATTTTGTTTAATTTTACACTTTACGATTTACAGACTTGTTCATGTTTATTAAATGTACTAAACGAATAATCCATTAAATTCGATGATAGTTTTTTCTTCTTCCCAAATTACTCTTAAATTGATGTATTTTAACATTTATTTTTAAATCTATTATCGATAATGATATTTGTATTAACCTTTGTGGATGGACTAATGCTGTCGCGAACTTTTTTGTAGAACTCTATGCGGCAATCAATATTGCCGTTCATAATAGTCGCCTATCTCTAACCGAATATGCAGCGTAAGCTAATGTGACTCGTTTTTTTTGAGATTTTATCGACTTTTATGATAAGAAACCATTTTTATTTTTCTTATCAAAACTTAAAAATGAAAGTTGGCCTGTATCTAGGTATACAGGTTCTCTAGGCTTTGTCTAGGGGCGTGTTTATTGTAACAATAAATCGTGAATTTAGTGTTTTTTCAACTCTTATGATTTTTAAGCACTATACTCAGAATAATCTATAGTTCGATAATAACTTGTACATGTAAATTTACAAACATATTTGCGTTAAATTACAAACATATTGACATTATATATGTATTATAACTCGCAGCTAACTTTTTATCTTATCTAGGAACTTTTGCTGAAATTTTTAAATCCGCCTCTGCCTTAGGGCCCTTGATTGGAATTGATGGGATGGTCCCTTGCTTGCTTCCGGAGAGTAAATTAGTTTATTGTCCTCCACGTGGTCATACGCAGTCTGTACTGTTTTTTGGCAATAAACTTATTATTATTATCATCCTCCCCCCAGGGGGACTTCGTGATGTTCGTGTTGCAGAACATCTCGTAAGAACGTGTTTTGCAAACACGGGGCCCCGTGTTGAGTCTCGCATTATTTCCACTTGTGCGAGACTCCTTCCTTTCTCTTTCCTGACCTTCCTTGGTCGCCTCTTGTTCTTTTCGATCCCGACGTTATTAGGATCTTTCATTTTCCTCAATTTTTCTATTGTTTTGATATATTATAATTGAGGAGGGTTTTTAGTGGGTAGGGTTGAATCATTCGACGAGTCCCACACGTGGGGAGAGTCATGTTGGCTCTGCTTAGTGCGTAACTGCATTTTCCCTACCTGTACCAGTTTTTGGGCTCTAATAAGCTCGATGTTGGCGAGCCGCAAGCCCCAATAGAAGAATGGACTGACAGTTCTATAACATTAACACTAACGTACTGTTCGTGCACTTTCCAATTTACTTCACGTAGTTAGACCTGAATTGGACTATTACTTGTATGTTTTAAGAATGTGTGAAGGGTGGTTGTGGATTTTGCGGGTGTTGCAGGGTTGGTGTTGTATTTACTATGATATGAACAGTGTGTTCGTGTTGTAGAACTGTTAGCTCTGAAACTGAGGCAAAATATATCGAAACGTTGGCGTACAAAGTGTTACTTGGCCCAAACACAAGAATATCCTGAGTGTACATCATGGACTTTTAAAATATGATGGACATAGAATCCACAATATTACACGTGTGCTGTTTTATATTTAAAAAAATTAAAAAAACTTCTCCGCAATGAGGCTTCTCCGTGCGAGCCGCTTTTGAGTAAATATCCAGAATCGTGCCAAATTTCAAATTATTGGCAGCTTAATTGTTAGGAATGTCGAACACTGGAGACTTGTATCCTATTTTTGTAAACAACGTAATATTTTTATATTAACGTTGTCGCAATCTTTTTCTAAGTTAGTAAAAGCCAATGAATTCGTCTTTTTTATTACTCTCATCAGTGAAAATTCTGATTCCTGACATATTTTAGTCCACGAGTTTGTCTGTGGTTTTCTCAGTTATTTTTTATATCATTCTCAATGTTTTTTAGTTTAGTGTTGGACGTAAAAATAACGAATTAATAACAACAACAACAAAAAACAGGATACAAAGTTAAATGGGATTTTTTTGGGACATCCCAGATACTATAAATCTGAATTTAGAAAATGGTTTTAAAAAAAAAGGTTGGAAAATTTAGTTTGACCTTATCCGGTACAGGAATTTCGATTAGGTTAATTTCGCCGCGACGCGAACCTTTGAGCATGGAAGTCAAAACCTCTAGTACATCTAACAAGAAGTATGCCGAATACAATTTGTCCGTGACCGTTTGCAAGGTCTCTCTCTTGAAAATCCCCTGATTTTTGAAGGTAAAGTTCTGGGAGGTAAGTGGTTATTTAACTCTAAAAAAGTGAACTTGGGGAAAAACTAAACATGATTTTTTAAATTTTCGTGATTCTGAATATCTATATAATAAGATGAAACTCCAGGAATGTGTAAATCGTAGTGACCCTCCAACCTGCTATCATTTTTCAGCACCGCAGCGCTCGAAGAGGTTTCCCCCCTTCTCAATGCGACTTTTTTTATGGGTGACCTTTAGGAAAATAATTGCTATGAATTTCGTCTTTGGATGGTGGCGAATCCAAATAATTACGAATTTCGTTTTCATATTGAAGAAAGATTTTGATCACATTTTTCGTTTCTCTTTCCGATAAGAGTGCAATGGGAAAGAAAACAAATTTGGTAGGAATTGTATTCGGAATGCCTCAGCGAGGGAAAAGTCGACGAAATCCTGCTATACGTTTCCCATCCTCAAAATACAGCAAACAATAAAGTTTTTTGACGTGATGATTGATGAGAAAATTACGTTCACCAATGACATCGTGTACACGGCATGAAAGATAAAAAGAACAATCTATGGATTGATGAAAGTTGGAATAAATAGGCACACCATATCAATTCCACATTTTTTCCAACTTTACAAGAGAGTACTACTACCACAGATAACATACTGCAGCACAGCGTGGATTCTACGAACTAAGTTAGTGCATATTGATAGGCGGTTAAGTCGTCTCCAAAGACAGTGCATCGAACTTTGGAGAGGAGCTTGTAAAAGCGTAACGAGGAAGGCACTGTTAGTGCTACTGAGTCTACTACCAATTGACCTCGAGATCGATAAGATATAATGCGGGCAAAAAGGGAGAAGTGTACATTCAGGAGAAACACAAAGTAATGAGAAAAAGGATGGAAAGGGAAAGTTATTCGGAATTTGCGGACTGCTGGAACATTAGGTGGCAGAAGGCATTGGAAGGGCGTACAGATTTATAAAAAAATGTGCATTACAGCTACAACAACCTACATATGATGGACATTTTAACAAACCATGGCGATTTTTTTATTGTTCTCTTTGTAAATGGGAAATGTAGCGTGGAAGTCAAAAACTCTAGTACATCTAACAAGAAGTATGCCGAATGGTATGTGAAGCTTACCTACATGGTGCGATGGGAGGTAGGACTTTGGTGGTTGGCCATTGTTAGTAGGTGGTCCTGTTAGCTGAGTTTACCAACAACTTGGCACTTGTGGAGGTTTTTGTGAGAGTAGTTAGTAATGGAGCAGAAAGAGGAGGATTCCCGTAGTTACAACTATATGAACTGGGGCATTAATGTGAAATGCTTCAAATTTTCTGGCACCATCATGAATGGAACCCGGGATGACTTGGTGATGAGCGACAACACTACCACTTGCACCACCACTGGGGCTGGCGATTTTAAAACATATTGACTAAAGCAAAAATAATAATAATAATATGTGCATGCGGGAGAGTAAATGATACAAAAGACCACATTTTGCACGACTGCAGTATTTTTGAACACGTTCGTGCACTTTGGATAATACAGTTGGTGCAACAAAAAATACACGACACAAGAGACTGGACAAAATACATTCATACGAAGAACATATATCATAACTTTGAAGCATACACCACAAAGATAATGCTAATCCGAAAAGCAATAAAAATTTCGCACTAGATATTAGAATGTTTTGCAACACCACGGAAACGGCAGTGCCAGGGTAGTGCAACAAGTCGAACAGGAGCAACCTAGAGAAGAGAAAATAAGTAGAAAGAGGCGCAGTACCCAGATAGTGTCCGGAAGGCCGAGGAACTGGGTAACAATTCAATTTTTAAAAAAGGGGAATTAATTAACAGATTAGCAACACATTGCTCAAACAGATTTGTCATTCGAGCCTTTTAAGGGATATATTTACTTCTGCAAATACAAATCGAAAACGTTTTCCTCAATGTGAATAATAATGTCCTACCGATTAGCGATGAAATTTCTAGCAGTGTGGTGAAGTATAGCCTTTATTTTCGAAAGGATATAAATTGGTGCGAACGCTCTTGTGTGTTAAAATAGGGAAGGTGGTTTCAGAGTCACTCATTGTGAAGCACTTCCTTATGTTCATGTTAGAATAGAAATTGACGTTAAATTCTCATTCTTGAACCCAGGTGACTGTCCGTGAGTTGAACCCGTGTGAACGCCGAATGCAACCTCGGAGATCTGAATGTTTGTGCTAGTGACCCGCGTGAGTTTTCGTGTTTCAATTCTGGAGGAGAAAGTGACTGAGGTCTTCAGCACCAGAACGATTTTGTGTGACTCCAGCCATTACTGCTTAGTTTGCGAGATGTCAATCTCGTTCTTCATTTATTCATGCGCTTCATTCGAAAGCTGTTGCTGAATTTGTGTCTTTAGAAAGGATTGTTTGTCATCAGTCATCCTTTATACCTCATCGACTTTTCTTGCGAATCGACAGAAAAACGTTATTGATGTTTCACGTTTTTTCCTCCCATTATAATTAATCTAGAAAAGCGACCTCAACTGCTTAGCCGACAATTTAATTTGTATTCAATAAAATAGAATAGACGTGTCACAATTTCTACCACTCCTGAAGAAGTCTTATAATAAAGACGAGACGTAGTGTTCTTTTGTATGTCCACTATCCAATTTGTTTTTACGAAATTCTGACATGTATATTTTATCATTTGAATCAAAATTGAACTGTCTGCTATATAAAGACGGGTTGTTTTCTTTGTTAGTTTACGATATAAAAAAAAGACAGGCGACTTCGGTGTTAGTTTCCGATCTTAGTTTACAGTTAACGAATTTTACCGAAATAAATTCATACCCAACAAACGTATACGATTGATGTAAAGTGTACGAAGTAGTTCTATTTTATCATTAAACAGCGAGCAGTTCTGGTTTGTATCACCAGGTTTTTTTTCTTGCGCCTTGCCTTCTAGTAAGCCTATAATTAGTTTTACTGTATTATTAGTTTTCGATTACTAATTATTTTTCGACTAGGGGTACAGTATGCAAAGAAATAATATTTTAGGGAAAGATAACAAAACAAATTATTGAACTTTTTATTTTAAGTTTATATATAATAGTTACATTTGGTTAAATAAAATCAACTTTTGATGTCGAATATGCGTTCTCTAATGGGGTCAACTCTGGTAGAAAATTGTTTTAAAAGTGCATAATTGAGTCGATCGTATACTGCGCTGTTTTCTCCTTAGTTGTACGTGCTTACCCTTATGTCGCCTTCTTACCGCCAAACATAGATTAGACGATACTGATTTAGCTTTCCTTATTTGAGGTTTCTCCAGTTTTACTCAAAGCAGGCCATAATTGGACAAACTTAACATTTTCGCGATGTATAGTTCACAAACGAGTGTTTTTTTTTTGTTTTTTTTATTATTACTCGAATTCGTCCTTACTTTTCGTGTGGTTGGTCCGTGGACTTTGGTTTGTTGTAATCTACTTTAATATATTGGTTCGTTTTTGTGTGTATAGTGTGACTAGGCGTACTTTCACCATTGTCTGCTATTTGTTCAATTGCGACATAATGATTCTTGATCTGTTCAATTGCGACAATTATTCATAACACTAAGCTTTGCGTGTTTTTTAAATTTAAGTGTAGTACCTTGATAGTGCAGTACAGGGGCGGTGCATGACAAGCTTGCAGCAAGTCCGCCGGTTGTTTTACTATCTATAAACTGTTTGATTCTGACATCATCTAGCCAACTCAGCGGAACAGAGAAGTTAGAATATTTATCAGCTTTCATCGAAAATAATAAGTTTCCCAAGGAAGTGCCATTATTTTTTAATTTTTCTTGATTTATTTTCCGTAAATTGATTTCAAATTTAATTTTACATTGTCTCTCCTTCCTTTGCGGATGGAAACGCTGTCAATAAATATTTGGTTCGTTATAACTTGCGTAAATGTTCGAATATGCGTAAATGTTCCAGAATTGTGTGTTTGGGAGGGGGGAGGTACTTAACGATCCTGGGGGTCTGTGCCATAAAAAATATAAAAAATTTGTACAAAATTATTCAATTTAAGACAATTTTTTATCGTGTATTTCTCGTAACCAATGCAAATAAGTCGTACGCGTCAAACCTCATTTATTAAAAAGAAATAGAATACTTTTCAGGAACGCCGCCATCAACTCGCCTTCGGTGTCCTTTGTCCTATGCGACGTGTGGCGTTCTGCAAACTGATGGAAAGAAAGGGGATACCATAGTGTGTTTCCGTTGCGTATTATGCGATCATTACAAACATTCCGACTTTAAACAGTAGGTAGACTTGGAGCTAACTGAGTTGGCGATGCACTCTTCTATCCATTCTGAGTGCATACTCTGTACTACCTATCTGGCTGGCCGTAAAAGCCCTAATAAAGAAAATTACTACCCATCCAAAAGATATTGCATCTGTCTTCTCACAATATAAAAGACAAAGATCAGCTTACGTACTGGGGATTTCCTTTCCAACCTTTGTGTTTGTTTGCTTTTGATTTTATGTATCGCTTAATAATTTTGAAGCCAGTAAAAGAAAACGAAAATTGTATCACTTGAATAGTGTAAAGAAAAACCTGAGTCTGAGTTGACCGCAAGAAACAGCGTGGCGAAATTAAGAATTAGAGTAACCGATATGAAAATTAGGTATATTATTTTTTCGTGTGAGAACTTCCGTTTGAAATATACTGAATGAATGACTCCTGAAGCTATTATATCACTCAGAAAATATAATGAGACATGCGTCATAATTAGGAAGAAATTGTGTGCTAACCGTGACACGCTATTAAAACCATTTAGAGTATGTAAACTGATCTAAATACAAAGAACATGAAAAATATTGAGAGTCTAATAATTTGATAATAGTCCACAGTTTCGAATATATTTTCTAATGGCTCGTGCTGTTGCTTTTTGCTCATTATGCAGTATCGATGATTGAGTGGCAATAGAAAACGTAACAAGAATGTATGTGTTTAGATACATTTAACTTCTTGAATATACCTTAAATTAGTTCAGTGTATACGTATGTAAGTAATAAACTTTGCCAATTTTTGTTTGTTGTGTCGAGGGACGAATTTTTCGTGAGAAACGTACATTGTTATTTTTTATCAATGGAAATGCGAACCCAATCGTGGGAAGATTCCTATGATGCCATGTTATACGCTTGTGTTCCAGATGTCCAATCCTCCAGGGGACTTACATCTAGTAAGTACGTGTTTGACCCCGAGCTGAGTCTGGCATTACTTCCACTTGTGCTAGGCTCCTTCCTTTCTCTTACTAGAGCTTCCTTGGTCACCTGTTGATCTTTTTAATCTCGACGCTAGGGTATCTTTCATTATCCTTTTCTCTCTTTTTAAATGATATATGTAATGTTTTGAGATATGTTGATATTTGAGTTTTGAGTTGTAACTCAGGAGGGTTTTTAGTGGGTATGGTTGAGTTATTCGGCGAGTCCCACAAGCGGGAAGAGTCATGTTGGCTCTCCCTAGTGCGTAACTGCATTTTCCCTACCTGTACCAGTGTTTAGGGTTCTAAAGACCTCGATGTCGAGGAGCCGTGAAGCCCCCCCTCCCAAAAAAAAAAAGTCCAAATAACAATTGTTAACACACGTAATAGGGTCCTTTTCGGATTTCCACTTTTGCTGCAGCTGGCCCACGAATTATGAGCTTTGACATTAAAGTATGATCGGTTCGCACCAGACACTACTGCCATCATTCCGTAGCAAGTGTCATTTCGTGTCTAAAGAAAGATTTTCTCACGCTTTTGACCGGCTTGTGTAGAAATTATTCTCTAAATTCCACAAGAGATACGACCTATTCATATGAATGATCTTAAAAAATACATTTTAAGCGTGTCAAGGGAAATATTAAGATCAAATTTTTCCAGTACGCTGTTTTAAAGATAAGTTTAAAAATTCATTTAAGTGGTAGACGCGTGTATGAACGCATTAGAGTTCGACGGCTAGGGAATTTCAGAGAAATCGGAATACTGATTCCCTAAGTTTGTTTTTCTGTCTTGTAATTTTTCTTTTGCATCTTTATTACCTATATTATTAGTGTCGACGCGAGCTGCAATTATCATTTTCGAGATGTACTAATATATAAAGAATTATATGTGACTAGGAGATCCGTTGTTTGAATTATATATTTTAAGAGCTCTCAATGTAAATAAACATCAAGGCTGTTTTCAGTGATCGTTCACAAAAGTTGATTTTAATAAAATGTTGTAATGAATTCGTTATTTCATTGAAACCTTTGTTTAATGTCTGTCGAAATAAGTTATTGTAAATTTCAATTTACAATGGGACAATACGTACGAGTAAATTTGTATTCGACACAAATTCATAATTTTGTGCAATAGACACACTCCGCAAAATAAAACTCGCCAAATGGATAATTTTCCTTGACCATTCGTTATAGGTGTTTTTGCACAACAATAATGATGGGTTTAAAATATTCCTACAGTGCTTGCACGCCGAATAGGCAAAGTACATCCACAGAGAATGAAAAGTTACAAAATTGGATAAGTTGTTTTCTATGCATTGCAGAAATTTGCAATTTATTTGTAATCTATACCGTGCATACGTACTGAGTTGGCCATGCTTCTACAGTTTTAAAAACTTACAGCCTACCGAGTTTTATGAAAATCATCGTGGATTAAGAAAGAGTTTTACAAATTCGGCAGTAATGGATTCTTTCGTCGCCTATTGAGAAATGACTCATCAGATTTTGAAAACGTTAAGATCGCTATGATGACGCAGAAGCCCATCCATGACGGCTTCAAGGCTGATAAATTGTTTTCCCCTGCGTGTTAGTGTCTACCGTTTATATCCATGGAACCCCCCAGGGGACTTACATGTAGTAAGTACGTGTTTGGCGAACACGGGGCCCCGAGTTGTTTCTGACATTACTTCCACTTGTGCGTGGCTCCTTCCTTTCTCATTCCTGACCTCCCTTGCTAACCTCTTGTTCTTTTCGATCCCGACGCTAGTAGGGAGGGCTATGGTATCTTTCATTTTCCTCATTCCCCCCCTTTTTTTCCTACCCCTCAATCTTTGCCCCCTCATTTTTTTTGTCGTCAATATATTGATGTTTGTTTTGGTATGTTGTAATTCAGGAGGGTTTTTAGTGAGTATGGTTGAGACATTCGGCGAGTCCCCCACGCGGGGAGAGTCATGTTGGCTCTCGCTATTGCGTACCTGCATTTTCCCTACCTGTACAAGTTTTTAGGGCTCCAATGTCCTTTGATGCCGACGAGCCGTAAAGCCCCACAATAAAAATAACTTTTTTTCATTACCTTCCTAGTTCAAAGAAGTCACACAAATTTCAGTTTTTGGGGAAGGCTAAGTAAAGGAACAATAAAGCAGATATTTCAGTAATGTGCATAGAAAATGTGTTCTAAAAATTATTATTTATATTACATTATCTAGTTATACTCAATAGCACCAGCAAACGTTTCGTGATATTTTAGAACATTTACGAAGATATAGAGTTTTTTGCAATAACACTTGAATAGATTCTGTAACTAAGAAATATGCAATGACACAGCGGAAGCATACCGATATTCCTGAACACAAACACGTATTACTTGAGAATTTTCTTGTTAACGAAGTGAAATGGCAACAGTGTACTCACAAATTCGCTCAAATTGTGCGATCTCCGCTGTTTATCATTACAAAATGCATCGTCGACCTACTTCACCTCCCTAATTATCTAACATCACACGTTGTGGTGAATTTCTCTGATGATATTGAACAGGGAACTGGTAGCACAACTTACTGCAACAGAATCTCTCTCTGTCGACATACTATAACTATTAGTGGAACTCCCCCTAGACGTCATTACAGGTAAACCGACATCAGTGCTTTTCAAAGTGGAGTCACGCAATTGGCCAATGTAGCGTCAGAACCATAGGTTTGTGAATTGTTAATTTTACGCCGTTCACTGATGTGCCATTGATGGTTGAGTCCGCTGGTTATTTGAGATGTGACCTGGCTAGTATTGGTCGCCCGATTTTGCTGCGGTAAACTAGATACGTTTGCTAATAGTTGCGAGTGACATAACTTGTAACAGTTCGTTGTTCGAGAAAGCAACTTGTAATTTTGGAGGTTTAGGTAATCTAGAGGGTTTTTACAAATTAGTCGTCTTCAACTAAATTTATCTATGTGCAATTAATGTTTTCTGATAGCATTACTTGTGTAATAACAGATTATATATGTAATAATGATTTTGAAAGTTTCTCTCCGTTTGTAAATACTCAGATTTCTATTTAATTTGAATTAAATAATTAATTCATGTTATTTCACGTGTGTTTAATTGTCCGGGAAACTTGTTAATTGTCCGGGAAACTGGGCTGGCGGCAGCGAAGAAAACTACCATAGGAATTGTGGTATTTATGTGAATCCCGCTTCTACCAAAATACCTAATGTCATACATCAAGGTTTTAGTAAGTCTCCCCCTTGGGCTTTGCACAAACCGAAGATTATTTTCAATCTTCTGCATCATGACAAGAAGAACACTCCAGCTCCGATGTTGAGGGTATACTTTCACCTAATCCTCTACAAACACCAGGTCCATATCCCTGTGTTTACCGACGGGTCGAAGATGGCTGATGGTGTCGGCTGCTCCGTGGTATTTCTCCGTAATGGCTACCGATTAGGTGACTTATGCAGCGTTTACACTGCTGAGTGCTACGCCATATTGCGAGCATTGCGATCAACAAAATGCTCCCGCGGATCACATTTCCTGATTTGTTCTGATTCACTGAGTGCCGTTCAAGCAATCCAGAATATGTATCCAGCTGATAAGTTGATCCAGAACATCCAGGATATACTTTTCTCACTGCAAAGTGATGGAAAGAACATAATGTACTGCTGGGTTCCCGGACACGTAGGTATCAGAGGAAATGAGGAAGAAAACGATTCCGCAAAGACGGCGTGCCTCAGGAATCGCGTGGATTTCTCCACGATTCCAAAACGAGATCTCCTAAATTCCGTCAAGTTGAGGATTCTGAGTGAAGTGGTTAGCTGTTGAAAGGAATAAGCTCCGACTTATCAAATCTCCTGTTAAGTCATGGAGCAGTTCCTGTAGGCCTGCCCGGCGCTACGAGGTCTTGCTGACCCGCCTGCGCATAGGACATTGTCCTCTCATTCATAGGTATCTCTTACTACTTGATGGCGAACCCATTTGCGAGGAGTATAGCTGTTCTCTGACAGTGCGTCACCTACTAACTGATTGCAGAAGATACTCAAGTATACGGAGACAAATTGGTCTGGCTGCAGATTTACCAACAATTCTGGGAAATGAAACGGTTAATGTTAACGAACTATTGAATTTTATGAGTAAATCGGGGCTCCTCCCACAAGTCCTCGGGAGGGTTTAAAATTTGCATTCCCTTTTCATCTTTCCTGTCTTCTTTCCTTTTATCCTTTGTTTCTGTAATTAGAAAATTTAATATTTAGAAATTGTTTTCCCTTTATTGTGATATAATGTAATGGTATTCTGTTTTCTTTTCTTTCATCTTTGTATTTAGATATTTGTTGATTTCAGGAGGGTTTTCTAGTGGGTATGATCGAGATATTCGGCGAGTCCCACTCACGGGGAAGAGTCATTACGGCTCTTCTCTATGGCGTGAAACTGCATTTTTCCCTACTTGCATGGGCTCTAATGACCTCGATGTTGACGAGCCCTAAAG
>NNCF01128700.1:178410-192488 GCA_002313205.1 Laupala kohalensis
CGCGGGGAGTCATGTTGGCTCTCCCTAGTTCGTAACTGCATTTTCCCTACCTGTACAAGTTTTTCGGGCTCCAATGACCTTTGATGCCGACATGAGCCGTAAAGCTAAAAAAAATCGCTGCTTCGAGTTTTTTTAAACAAATATGATCTTATTTTTTTTACTGTTGTTCGATTTGTATTTTTTCTTGACTTAACAAAAATGATTGAATACTTTGAAAGCATCACATTTAATCTGCGGAAAAACATTTATAAACATTTGCCACCTTCGATTTAATGTATAAAATCATGACATGATTTATTTGTTTAGCAATTTACTTGGAGTTATTTTGTTAATTGTAATATTTGGCTTCTTTTTTCAAAAGATGGATTCTCGACCGAGACCCATCATCACATAAAAATCAACGGTAACTTGTACACTATATATAAGGGCTCTAATGACGTTGATGAGCTCTAAGACCCATCAAAAATAGGAACACTATAGTTCCCATGTGTGTCCATTTATTGAGAAATTTACAGTAACGAGCAAATCTCAGAATTCTTCACTAAACAAGTATTCCGGTACTTTTTAGAGCGTATTTTTAATTAGGAACCGAATACTTTAAAAAAACCGCTACGGTATTTGACGTGTAATCATTTGAGTTCTAGAGATGTGTACGATACTTTACTTATTGTATTCAAGGCCGTATTACTTCAGTAGATATTTGTGTTGTTTATAATTAAAGCAATAAATGCTGCTTAATATATGGTTACTTTCAGTTTGATACATCTTTCGTGAAGTAAACTAATTTTTTCTTCTTACAGTTCTTGTAAATGTCAATTCAACGAAAAGTTTGGATATTAGTCATAATTAGAACGCTGTAAATAATCTTAGGATGTATATCTCTGACAATAAGACTTATAGCTGATCATATACGCGGAGGAAACCTGATCCTACGACCATGGCCCCCTCATTCGATGATGAACCTCGGTCCAATTGATGAGCCAGTCCAGATGGCAGTGACACACGAAGAACTAGTGCAGAGTAACATATGTTTAATTTGGTTTTTTGCTGGAGTCCCCGCGTGTGGGACTCGTCGAATAACTCAGCCATACCCACTAAAAACCCTCCTGAATTACAACTCAAAACTCAAATCCGAACATATCTCAAGTCTTTATTTAAAACAATTATAAAAAGAAGAAGAAGAAAGAGGAAAATGAAAGATATCCGAGCCCTAATAGCGTCGAGATCGAAAAGAACAATAGGTGACCAAGGAAGGTCAAGAAAGAGAAACAAAGGAGCATGGCACAAGTAAGTGGAAGTAATGCCAGACTCAGCTCGCGGCCCCGTGTTCGCCAAACACGTACTTACTAGAAGTAAATCCCCTGGGGGAGGCAAGCATAGACATTGGTAGTAAAATAAGGATTTTGCACTTAACACTCTATAAGAAAATATGGACTCTCTATCAGTCACATAGAATCTAATCTTATCTTTCTTAATATCATAATAAGCGCTTCTAACTTTTATTGTAAGTTAAGTTTGTTCGTTAACTCGAAGAGAAAATCTTTGCAGGTTCAAATATATGACTAAAGAAATTATTTTACTTGTCTGTTGCTTCTTCAAGAATTACTATATTAACTAAACATTTAAAGTAGAAAGCTTTAATAATAACGTAATATTCGTTTTATTACCTTATGTGGATCTTTCATTCTTACCCCCCCCCCCCCCCGGGGNAAGTACGTGTTTGGCAAAAAGAGTCTGGCAAAGTTTCCAGTTACTTTTGCTAGGTTCCGTCCTTTCTCTTTTCTGACCTTTCTTGGTCACCTCCTGTTCTTTTCGATCCCGACGCTATTAGGGCCAGGGTATCTTTCATTTTCCTTATTTTTTTTGTCCCCCGATTATTCTTTGTCCCTCCTCATTTTTTTGTCCCCCTCTTATTTGATGTTTTGATATTTGGTTTTAAGATATGTTTTGGTGTGTTGTAAATCAGGAGGGTTTTTAGTGGGTATGATTGAGTCATTCGGCGAGTCCCACACACGGGGAGAGTCATGTTGGCTCTCCCTAGTGCGTAACTTCATTTTCCCTACCTGTACAAGGTTTAAGGGCTCTAATGACCTCGATATTGACGAGCCCTAAAGACCACCCCACACACACACACACACAAATGACTTTGTTTTAAAATAAAATATATTTTTATATATTTTAAATTACTGTCGCTAAGTTTACCGTGCCTAAGTTTCGTTTCAAATTTGGATAGTCCCAAAGAAGCGACACCAAGAAATTTCTTCAGTGATCATGCACTAATTACAACGCCATGGCTATTTAATCACCGCTGTTCTTCCTGTCGCCAGTGAACTTTCTCTTAACTAAGCAGTCAGTCACTGAATTAATTGCTTCTCAATTTTATCTCTGGTTACGGGAGCGTTACTCCTTGCTTGCGGGAAATCGCCGCAAGCGTATACGGTGCCTTGCACTGACTTCCGGACGCCTTTTTGCGCGCTCTCTGCACACGGATGCAATTGGCAAACACCTTTTTCGAAAATATTTTCTATATTCTTTGTTCGTATTTTTGTTACGTAACTCATACATTTTACTTTGAAATAAGACTGCGAAATCTGTGTCTAGTTTAATATTTAACACTAAAGATTCGATGTGTGATTTTTCATTGCAAATTTTCCTTATCACTTTAGGTCCATATCTTACTAGAAACCTGTCGAAACCAATCGAAATGCTTCAAACAGCGCTGTGCAACTTATCCTAACCCGCGGGCCTGTGCTCTGTGGCATGTAGGATAACTTACAATTTTTGATAGATTAGTCCACGACGGGATATGGCTCGGCTAACTGTTGTCAGGTATATAAAACTAATGGATCACATTTATTTATTTGTAAAATGATCTTATACTCATCCATCAATTTATATTATTTAAAACTGAGAAAATATAATAGTATATTTCGTATTATTTATCTTTAGTATTATATTTAAATGTTTTCCCATTTTAGTGCGTGACGGTGTAATTCCTAACATAATTCCAAATGGATCGAGTTTTACACAAAGTTATGCCTCCCCCCCTCCCCATCGTTTGATGTCAAATATACCATAACTCGTGGTCCGAAAAATAGAAGGAAAAAAAAAAGTTTCCGTCTGACCGCCAGTAGAACGCAGCCGCAGGAATATGGAGCGTATCTAACATGGTGTCTGTGACGACATGTGCTTGCCAGCGTTCTCGCCAGGACTCGGATGGAGTCGCGACCAGGTTCTCACCACAGGCAGCAGATAGCGTTCGGTGCTAGCGAGAGGACGCGCATGGTATCGGGATATTTTCTTTTGTGGCTTTGGCATGAATGTGGACACAGCGCTATTAATAGTGAAAATTCAGAACAGACCTTCGCACTGGGATCATTTGTGAATTCAATTCATGATATCAAGAGAAAAAATTGTTTGGATACTTGCTTAAATCACTGAACAAGGTTAAGAATGCGAAGACTTCTTGAAATGCGAATCGTGTCAAAATGAGTGAATGTCCACTGTAACTATTTTCTACTTTTTTCATCGACGGACCTTTTACGCTAGTTAATTACGCTTTATTGTGCTGTTTCTTCGACGTTCTTCTTTTTACTAAAATTAGTTATCCATATTTTAATTACCCCTGTAGAACTACATTTTATCGGTCTTACATTGGGAAACGAGAATGAGAGCTTTCACAAATCAAAATTACAAAATACTAGGATCATCTACAAATTGAAGTAATAAAGCTCTTAGACTACAACAATGCATACAATATTTACAAGATGGATAGAATCAACGGAATGTCAAAAATGTATTTAAAATTGTATTTTACAAAACTATCACAAAGTTAGTAGGAAAAACATTGCAGGTATAATTTGTGCTTAACGTTGTATCTCCTTAATAGTTAATAAATCAGTCTCGGAATACAGTCGTTTTATTCAATAATTAAAATTAATTATCATAAAGTTCGCATAGCCTGGGTTTTCATAAATTGTGCCAGTCGTATTCCGATTATTCCGTCAATTTCTTTGAATTCCCCTCCGACATTTAATTGATTTATCACATCCAAGCAGTGACCTCAGGGGCTATTCTGTAACTTTTCGCTTTCCGGTACTATCGAGTCGGAGTAGTTGGATCCTATAGAAAGGTATTCCAAGTGAACGGCTGGGAGCTATTCTGTAAGCCTCACGGCAGCATCTTCGGCAGGATTTGGATTTTTCCGATCGCAGCTGAGGGCTGTTGCCACTTAATGTCTCCACTACTATTGCCAGCTGTTGCGCGTGGTAGAACGTACCCACTCGCCGGCAGTCACGCCGCTCAAATTTTCGCTTCCGAGGCAAGACACCATGGCGACTGCGCGGCTACTCAATTTTTATTACACGTTTTTAAAGTCTAATCTACTCGTCCAAATTTTATGATTTAACGATATTTTTTATCTTAGTTAAATGTATCAAACAAATAACCCGTGAAATTTTATGATGACAATTTTTTTCGTTCTTAAATTACTCTCTTAAATTGAAGTGCTATAACACGTCTTTTTAATAATTTTTTCTTCGATAATTTAGGTTAACCGTTGTAGATAGACATGCTGTGCCGGACTTCTTTGTAGAAATCTTTAAGGCAAACAATATTGCCATTCATAGTTGTCATGTATCCCCAACCGTTTAGGCAGCGTAAGCGAATATGTCTCTCCGAAGATGGATTTTTTCTCCGACTTCATCAACATTCATTGTTATTACTAGTAATTATAATTATTTTGTGTATATTTTTCAATCTATAATTACATATAATCATCCCATAATAATAATCTAGCTTTCAGGAGAAAAAAACCTGAAAAATATTATTGAATAACGCGTTTACAGTGTTCATAATCACTCCAACGACTGACTGATGGCAGAATCCCGCCTGGGAAACAGCTTTCCGGTGCTATTCTAGCCTCGGAAGCGATTCCGAGAAACAGGGCAGAAGTGAAGTCCTCGGAAACATACAGAATGCAGTTTTGTGCTTCCCGCTCGGAAAGTGACGTTACATCCTGCGTTAAACCTCATCCCGATCGGGTTGGGAGTTACGGAATAGCCCCTCTCAACTCTCAACAGATGAAGGCATACTTTGGCACGTTAAACAATTAATAAATTTCGTTACTATTTAAAATTGTTGGTTGTTGATTATCTATTTGATAAGTTGGTGTTGTTTATATGACAAGATTTATAAAATTAGTGTTGTACAACCATCAATTTCAAACAGTAATCCCACCATCTAGTAAGTACGTGTTTGGCAAACACAGGGCCCAGAGCTGAGTCTGGCATTTTAAAATTGTTGGTTGTTGATTATCTATTTGATAAGTTGGTGTTGTTTATATGACAAGATTTATAAAATTAGTGTTGTACAACCATCAATTTCAAACAGTAATCCCACCATCTAGTAAGTACGTGTTTGGCAAACACAGGGCCCAGAGCTGAGTCTGGCATTACTTCCACTTGTGCGAGGCTCCTTCCCTTCTCTTCCCTCCTATTTGTTGATTTCAGGAGGGTTTTTTAGTGGGTATGGTCGAGATATTCGGCGAGTCCCACACACGGGGAAGAGTTACTATGGCTCTTCTCTATGGTGCGAAACTGCATTTTTCCCTACTTGCATGGGCTCTAATGACCTTTGATGTTGACGAGCCCTAAAGCCCCACGAAAAAAAAAAAAAAAAATCTTTCCTGACCGTCATTAGTCACCTCTTGTTCTTTTCGATTCCGACGCTATTAAGGCTAGGTTATCTTTCATTTTCCTCACTCTCATTTTTTGTCCTACCCTTCATTTGTTGTCCCCCCTCATGTTATGTGCCCCACTCATTTTTTGCTCCCGCTCCCCTCCATTCGATGTTTTGATGAATGTTGTGAGATATGTTTTGGTGTGTTGTAGATCAGTGACCTTTGATGTCGACATGAGCCGTAAAAAAGGGGGGGGGGCACATGGAAATAATGGTGAGAAACATGATTATATTAAAGTTGCTAAAATACTTATAATTTATTTCAGCGCAATTCTTGTTATTTGGCCATTTTAAACATTTATCGGATTTTGATGTTTGACTCATTCGGACAATTGTTTTGCAACAATTTTGTGAATTGCACACCCGCAAATACGACTCATAGTTCTTCGTGCTCCTTTCAGTAACGATCGAATTTCGATATGTTAAATAATTCGTGCTCTTTTCACGAAACAACAGTTCTATGCGAATGAACAATATGGAAATATGTCCGCTTCTTGAAATGGCTTCTTTGGACTTAAAGTAATTTAACTTCGCCGAAAATTATGCAATATGTCTTCCTAACACACCCAACTATTTAAGTAATATTCCAATAATTACTACTAGTACTCAGAAAAGCGACTATTTACTGTGAATAAATCGAATAAATAAATACAAGTTAATAACACAACAAACTAAGAGATATACACAGAAACCAAGACACAAGGTCATATTCGTTCCATTCGCTCGATGCAGAAAGAACGGAACAGCTCCATAAGAGTACGAGAATGAATTGGTTTCAGATGTTGGCGATGGAGTTTAAGTGTTCAGAAATTCTAATGTCCTGCTAACATAACGCGAGGTAACAAGTATTACCACTCTTATGGACGATGGCAAAGTAAAAGCGTCGACAACAACTACAAGCTTTGTACTAGAATCATGCTAGTAAGAATGGCAATAAATGAATTAATAATTTACCGTCAAGACAGCTATTAGAAACTGCCTATGACCACGGTGAGGACAATTAATTAATTAACTGCAACTAATCAACAATAAACTGACACACAATTCGTTTCCGTTCTTTCCCCCCCCCCCTTAAGTTACATTTTCCCAAAGAAAAGTGACTTGAGGTATATAGTATTCTCTTTGCCGCGATCGCACCATGTCCTTGGTTTCACTCGAGGGATATCGAAAGCGCGGTCGGCAGAAGCAGCTGTCATGTAGCCATCTTCGACACCTTCCCTCCCTTTCTCATCCACTCCTTTCTCACGTTTTCTCTTTCTGCAGCGCGTACCGCGTCGCTCCACAGAAGCTACCATGCCATCGCTCGGAAGCGGAACACAACATGAGCGGGTGGGAGTTGAAGGTCGTCTCGGAATGGGCGACGGACGGCAAAAGAATACGGAATAGTATGGGTCTTTTCATTGGCACAAGAGAGACAATAAGGGCACTCCTAAAAGCAACGAAAATGCAATGGACCGGAAAGAATCGATTACATAAATGAGAGTTAAAACATGAAAATTTTTGTTTTTACATTAAGTCGAAATGAAACAATTTTTTAAAACTCATGTCGACGTTTCGGCCTTAACTTGCTCCTCTCAAGGGCAAAAATAACTGCATCATCCATATAAAACACTATAATGGTACTCGCAGATTATCTCCGATTACTCATAGAAGTTACTTGTTTCCAATAGTTTATTACTTTTTAAGTAATTTATTTAACCCCGTTGATGACCTAAAGAAAGGTGCAAACGTTGACACGAGTTAATGTTGTTTTTTTTTCATTTGTTCTGAATACCAAAACAACATTCCAATAAATGTGTAGTTGATTCAAGAAATTTCATGGTGACAGCGCCTCTTGCGATGAAACTAAGAACATCAAATCGTTCGGAATACTTTGAGTGAAACTGAAATAACGAAAAAGAAAAAAAACATGTTCGTTCGATAATTATCTTTCAATAATTTCTTGTTTAACATTATTCAGAAGCGATTTTGAGGGCTTTTGATGTACACAGGGTGATGGTCTTTGTAAATTTATGTTGAGTATCAGAACCTGCATAGAAGTCATGTTTGGTGAAAGTAGTTTCGTCAACATTAGTTTTCATTGACATTATACCGTAGTAAAGCAAGCAATTCAGCTTCGAACCTACGTGGTTTAATTCTTAAGGAAAGAGGATGAGATGCGGAAGATATCAAGGGACCGGTCTCGTACTAACTCAAATCGTAGATCGTAATTATATGGATTCTTATTTCACTAGACAGATATTAAAGGACAGGTTTTATTTTTCAGTAATTACGTGTTCTGAATCGTGTGTACTTGAGAATTGCTCACCGTATATAAAGGAAGTGAGTGTTGTGAATACACCTGCCCACAGAAATTGCGTTGGCCGTTGGGAGAAAACAGTCATTTTTATTGTTTTCTGTTCCTGGTACTATTTGTGAATTAGGTTCCTTTGCCGATGGTGGGAGATAGTGAAGGAAAAGCGAATTGTTACATTCGTATGTGCATCGTATTAAGAGTAAAGATGAATTAAAAACAACAAATACAAAAAGTATGTAATCAAAACTTTACGGTAAATATGAAGAGATAGTGGATAACGTACAATTTTTTAAAAAAGTTACCATATTCAACTCGAGGAAAAACATTTTCATTTAAAGCCAAATCTTCCTTTATTTAAGGCGTGTTAATCGTTTAGAAGCACATAAGTTGGAATAAATGGCGTCGGAAACGAAATTATTTTTCTTTTATTGCGTTTTTTGTTTTATTGTTCTTAGAAGCGAAAAATCCCAAGTTTCAGATCGGGCGAGATTTCGTGCACGATACGAGCACAATCAATGAAACTCTTGAGACTTTACTGTGAAGATTTCAGTAAGTTCTGTAATTATTGGAGATCACACACACACACACACAAAAAAAAAAAAACTTTCCTGATCGATGACAAAAGGAATATATTGTCTTGCCTATAATTAATAAACAGGAATATTCATTGTACTGACTTGACGGCGAACGCGTCGTCTCTGTTGGACGGGTAAGCCACCCCATGGCCCACGTGGTTGCCTTGTGCGCCGGAAGGGGCGTCGGAGGCGCTGCGCCAGATGAAGAGGCCGAGTGTGATGCAGGTAGCGATGAGGAGTGAAGCCCGCCAGCGCCGACCAGCTCGCAGCCCCATGCCGAGGCGCCGTCCTCACCTGCACCAAGGAATGCGAGAATTGAAAATAAAGGCATTGTCAATAATAATAATAATAATATTCATAATTGGAGATTGCAATCAAAAGAAGTTAGAAATATTAGTTTATATCAATTAGCTATTATTTTTCTGTAAAACATAAAATTTATGATTTTGTTCTTGATTTGGCTTTTTTACATTCTAAATTCACAAAATTCCTTAAACTAATATATTCATTTCATTGTTATCGTAGTGCAGCGTTGATCAACTGGTGGCTCGCGGGCCGTACGCTGCCCGCAGGCCGTGGTACATTTTACATCAAATCCATACTGTGAGATTTAACGCTTTACGCGGTTTGTAGAAGAAAATAGAAAATTGTGTTCGGAATTATTCCGACATGCATTACAATATGGAAACATTTTATTCTAATATTAAATATTAATGTTTAAAAAATAAAGTATTATATCTATTTAATTTTTCCAGCTTGTAATATAAACTTTTTTGTTTCGAATCAAAATTTTACCTGAGGTGTAAAAAAAATGAGAGCACTTAGTTTCGTCGATCAACATATCCCATCCGTCCTGACCGGTCAAAAATGTATAGACATTGTCTGTGGAATGATAGGCCAGATATAATAGGAATAAACCACCGATTAATTCGCGGAAAACCGGAAATGGTTTTCTCATAAACAAAAAGTAATTTGAAGTTTGCACTTCTCCTTGTGCCCGGGTTAGGTGGGCTCAAGAACTTTGAATATTTTATGTCAAATTCCGTGAACGGGATAAAATTCCGGAGAACCTAAGATTTTTTAAAAATGTTTAACTAAAATAGAACGTTTTTCTTTTTGATCACATTTTTTGTAGTACTAAATGTTTTTTTAATGGATAATAACTGTTTATGTTTTTTGCTTTTTAAAATACTTTTTAAATGGAAAAATAAATGTTTCTTGGTTACCCCGTTGTGTTACTGGTACTCGGTACCAACTGTATTACCTTTCGTTCTGTTGCAACCTCACAGTTGTTTATAATGGTTATGAGAAAAGACAATCTAGTGGTTTTTTAATCAAATTAAATTTGAAGCTTTCTCACTGTATTTAGATATTTTCTTTCTGTGTTCTGTGAAATATACTTTTGCATTTTGTGGTATAATTTCCAGATTAGAATAAAGTGATTGTATGTATGTTTCAATATTAAAGGATTATTCCCAGTACGTACACGTGTGGAGGCAATCTTTTTCGTGGACATAGAACATCATCACTTGACGCAGAACTGAATGCTCTGTTTTTATAGTACGACAACTTAGCGAGTTTGAATACAAGACAAATGAATTCGTGGCAATGCTTTCATGCATGGTACGATGAAGTACACCTTACGCTTAATAAATATTTCGATCGGAAACCGATAAACCAACAGTTTTGTGTGGTATACGTAAGTGAACTCCTTTATTTCTGCTCTTTCATTTTAATTGATTTTTTAATAGGACATCAGGTTCCTGAAAAATTAAGGTTTACCCTTTACATATGAGGTAAATCAATTAACAATATTTTACAAAACAATTATTTGAATAAATGAGTAGAGTCATTACATAATGCGGTATTGAACCTCACCTGGCTTAACTTCAGCCCTATCCCACATTGCTTCAAATTTAGATCGTGAATTACTAGCCAAGTTCAATCTACTAAAAACGTAATTTTATTTATACAGTACTGAAAGAGAGATCTGGAATTCCGTTAAATATCGTTTAGAGTTTATTTAGAAAACATCTCTAAGTTTATAACATTTTACGTCAATATGCGTAGCATAAGTAGTATATCATTAGTATTGTTCATACCATTATTCCTAGTTTCCTAATAATAATAATAATAAAAACCTTAAATTGTAGTGTTCACATATGTTTACCGATTCAATATCAAAAGAAAGGCTTTTTGTTTAGCCCTCGATTCTAGTTGTTTTCTTGTGTTGCCTATAGCGTTTTCCATTTACTCCTGAGTGTCCACTAGCACAGGACCACCACGTCATTGTTCCCTGCGAGCTCCCCACTCCACCTCGAGAGTAGCAAGGAAATGGAACATTTTAACTGAACGCAGAATGCACGATTCGGACAACGTCTTCATTCCGGCAAATGTTGACGAAACAATAATTGAATATAAACTATTTCTAATATATCAGCAAATAACCTTTTCGTATTTATGTAGATATAATTCATTATTACTTGTTCACTATTATAAAACTCAATATGACCTAATCTCAATAATGTCCAGTGTTCTCCCTCCACTGAGCAAATTGTCAGATGAAGTCCGGTTCATTTCAGTACGTGGAAAGAGCACATTGTACGTGGACAGATGGAACATCCATATCCTCGCTGTAGCGCAATATTTCTATCAATTCAAACCAC
This sequence comes from Laupala kohalensis, assembly GCA_002313205.1. Lineage (NCBI taxonomy): Eukaryota > Metazoa > Arthropoda > Insecta > Orthoptera > Trigonidiidae > Laupala > Laupala kohalensis. The sequence goes on from NNCF01128700.1 coordinate 189,687, forward strand.
ATTTTTGCACTCGGGTTGTACCAGTTCACACTCAGAGCAACAAATGGGAAATGCTATTACAGAAACCCTGGACGGTGAAAGAATGATTTTTTCCTTACCGAGAAACCAAATAAATTGAAGAATGAGCCAGGTGTTCACATATTTGACCACTTTGGAGTCACCCTTAACCTAACTCGGACTATTTTTCTCTTGTTGTGACAAATGAAGCGATGATTATTATCTTCAAGTAATGTAAGAGTATTGATAATAAGAAAGCGATATTTTCTTAAAGGTCATCAAAAAATGGTTAATATGATGGTGCTCCTGATCCAGCATACACGAAGAACGAAAAGAACAAACAGTGAGATAACAGCTTCTTAATGAAACGACCTCAACCCGCATGTCCCGACATTTTCAAGGTCGATTCCTGGAGGTAGTGCGGCTGATATTTTATTTGACGATTTCTCGTTCTCGACTTGGTTCCACTGTTATCTTCTGCTGCTGCTGCTCATGACCAGGGCTTGGTGGCAGGTACGAGTTCAAGAATTGGAGAACGATGATATGAGACGCGTTTCAAAGGTAAGCACTGGTAAGTGATTAATAGCGATTGATATCACTCGTTAATTACCATATTAGTTGAAAACAAAATATCTAGACTCAGATTTATTTTTCTTCAAAATCTTTTTGAGTCCGCATCAAGTTCGAGATACTTCCCAATTATGAGGAAAAACAATTTTTGCGTTCGCCAATGTGTGCGTTATGGAAGAAAAACGCGCCAAACTATCAAGTTGTTTGCAGTCTACTTCTTATTCTTTTATCGCTAACACATGAGATGCTAAGTGTCACGCTCCAGGGTAGTCACGGTCGTCATTTGATATATGGTCGAGTGAGGACAACGAGACAAGTTCTCCCCCAGGGGGCTTACATCTAGTAAGGACGTGTTTGGCGAACACGGGGCCCCGAGCTGAGTCTGGCATTGCTTCCACTTACTTGTGCCATGCTCCTTCCTTTATCTATACTGACCTCCCTTGGTCACCTCTTGTTCTTTTCGATCCCGGCGCTATTAGGGCTAGAGTATCTTTCATTTTCCTCTTCTTCTCTTTCCTCTATTTCTTCTTCTCTTTCCTCTATTTCTTCTCCTCCTCCCCCCAAGGAGCTTACGTCTGGTAAGTGCGTATTTGGCGAACGCGGGGCCTTGAGCTGAGTCTGGCATTGCTTCCACTTGCTTGTGCCGGGCTCCTTTCTCTTTCCTGACATTCCTTGTTCGCCTCTTGTTCTTTTTGATCCCGACACTATTGGAGCTGGGGTATCTTCCATTTCCCCCTTCTTCTCTTTCTTCTTCTTTCCCCCGCAAGGAGCTCGATTTTGATAATGGGCTTGGCGAGCCCGCGGCCCCAGTCTGGGGACTGGTATTGCGCCACTGGTCGTCGGACGCCGTAGGCTTTGGAAATGCTTCGGCGACCACCATTGGCGCGATGGTGGAGGGTTGCATGTTTTGAAGGGCGGAGATTTTGCCTTCGTTGGCTGGGTCGCGAGGAGGGATTGAACCTCTATAAAGGGCCCCTCAACCTCAAGTTGTGCTGCGCGCCGGTGAGGTGAATGGGCGTCGAGGACAGACGCTCGCTAGCAGACAACCTCTGGGGCAACTGCCGCACCTCGGTTGAGCGGGGCTTAGTGGCGTGATGCGGGGGCTCCACGTCACCGGACATTTATTTCCTCCGCACTCGTGGGACAAAGTGAATGATTCCTGTTTTTCCCTGCCTTGCGGAGTAAGCGAGTCGCAGGGTGGGTATTGCGCCTCAGGGTCTTCGAAGCGGCCGGGGGCTAAGAGCCCTTCTGCTTCAGGAACAAATAAGGACAAGAAAGAGAGCATTTCACATGAAAATGTTTTTATTGTTATGACACGTATAGACGGGACACTTGAAAGAGTACCCCGTTCTATATTTACAAATTTACATATTTACAGGGTTTAGTTGGAACGCTGAAATCAATTAAAAGGTTGCGTAATGGGTCAATGCTGTTGGAAAACAACACCGACAAGCAAGCGTTGGCACTTTTAAAATGTACCTTGTTGGGAGAGTTCCCTGTGAAGTGCGAGCTCCATGCTGCGCATAATCGCAGTAAGGGGGTCGTAAGTTGCAGGGACATTATTGATATGGCTACAGAAGAAGTTGTAGAATGGGAGGCTGACCCAGGTCAGCCAGATTGAGGTCAGTCAGATCATGAGGACGGTAAATGGTGTTCTGGAGAAGACCAGTTCCTTCATCGTGACATTTGACTGTCCTAAACTACCAAAGGATCTGAAGGCTGGATGGCTGAACCTGCCGGTCTGTCCCTTTATTCCAAATCCTCGAGTCTGTCCCCGAGCTGTCTGGCATTACTTCCATTTACTTGTGCGAGGCTCCTTCCTTAATCTTTCCTGATCTTCCTTGGTCACTGTTACGACACCCCACAAGCCCATATGTGATGTGCGTAAGCTTTTTGTTGGAGAAGCGGGATTCAACCATAAACCACAACCTTTATGGTAGAGTTCGCTGCTACCAGCTTGGTTTCCCCAATCAATCAAACACACGAGTAATAACAATAAAACATTAAATTCAAATTAAATAAATCTCTGAATATTTACAAATGTAGACAAACTCGCAAATCATAAATACAAGTTTGAACTTGTTATTACTTGATATTGCTATCTAAAAGCAATAATTACANTGGTCTTATGAATTAATTCTGAAATCTACCCAGATTATCCGAAGTTCAAAAAGTTCCAAGTTGCTATCTCGAAATAAATAACTGTTCCAAGCTATATTATTCGCGCCTATAGCA
>NNCF01128700.1:198334-222242 GCA_002313205.1 Laupala kohalensis
TATATATATATATATATATATATATATATATATATATATATATAATACATTTTATATTAAATAACCGTTTCTTGGATGGAGGTGCGTCACGACACTGTTTTCTTTTCTTTTATCTTGTATTGAGATAATTGTTGAATTCATGAGGGTTTTTCAGTGGGTATGGTCGAGATATTCGGCGAGTCCCACACACGGGGAAGAGTCACTACGGCTCCTCTCTATGGTGCGAAACTGCATTTTTCCGTACTTGCATGGGCTCTAATAACCTCGATGTTGACGTGCCCTAAAAGTCTTAATGCGGACGTGTTATGTTCATTCATTTCGTGCATTTACCATTATTGTACTTCTAGATGTAGCATCACCACCTGAAGGTACTTGCCAACACGTAGCCGCCAGTTAAAAGAACGCCATGTTTTTGGGCGTGCGATCTCAGAGGAGCATTCGCTAATGTTCAGCTCCAAAAACCAAGTTGGGGATGTTCGCATCATTTATAAATTCACAGAACCGCTTCGGCATTCAGTCTTTCTCAGTCACGTAGAAAATGTCGAAACTGTTGCGTGAAATGGTCTGTGATTTTTGTTTCTTTTTTTCTTTCTAATTAACTTTAAAACTTTTTTAAAATATAAACTAGTCAGTAGTAACGGTTTATGTTCAAGATAAAGCTAAAGGGTATGTAGGATATTCAGGATTGTTGACCCTGTTATTCGTACTAATTGGTTGGTTATTAAGAATAGGTCGAAAAGGTATTGATTTATTTTTTACCTAGTCTCAACTAGTAATCGATGTTTCAATTTAGCTGTGTATGAAAACGACTATTTTGAATTTTTCTTCGTTTCTGATTTTTTGTATTAGAGCGAATGAATTTAATGTAATGGCTTGGGTTGCTTTTTGATTGTGTAGTATTTTCTTCCTCTATTGATAGAAAGTGATGGTACGTTCAGTTTGTTACCTATATTTCAAGTTCTCGGAAAACTTGATGTCGCTATGTGAAGTGTCCTTTCTTTTGAGTTTGACATGTCCCAAAAATTCAGATAGAGAATTACATTAGTGTTCCGTTCCGTCTTCTTTTGCAATTTTTCGAGATAAACCAAGGAAATGCCCGAGGAGAAGGGATAAAAACTGGTTATGTAATGAGATGGCAAAAAGAAAATATTTTTCTATTAAATTTGTGATAGGTTTATTTTTTCCCCATTATGCATTGTTTGTTTACTTTTGTTTCAGTTGTCATTTGTTTGTAAGCAAATAGTTGTTAAATAAAAAACCCAGAAAGTAATTATTAAATGCTTACTGTGCCGGACCATACAACACAGTAGCTGATTATATTTTCTGGCCCCTCTGCGAAATGAACGCGGAGCGACTCGGTGACAACCAAGCATGCTAAGCACTGTACTATCAAAGGGTCTGACGGTCAGTTAATTATTGATTCGTGTTCGCCCAATTTATTAACATACTGTGAAAGGTATTATTTACAGTTCGTCTACAAAAATGTAAATGCACTTTGCAAATAATTTGAGAAGGAAAAAGCGGAGATAGCGTTATATTTGTTGATGATTTTACAAATAGCTAATTTGATGTATTAATCTTGGTTACTGTTATTTACTTTTTTATTTTCTTGTTCCTACTGAAACCGTTAGGGCCAAAAGTTACCTTGGGAACGAGACACCAAATACGTAAGGCATTTTCTTAAAACTGTCACTACGATTCCCCTCTATACTTTTTATAGAAAGGCATAAACTGATGCATAAAACCAATGGGAATAAATGTCCATTGGCGTATTTCTATCAGCGACAAAGATACTGAAATGATTCAGTTGATGTCATGCGATAGCCATGAACCTGCTATGTACTCGTTTTGGAGGTATGCCTACCAACGTTGATTATATATTTAGAATCAAAGTAAATTTATTGTCAAAAAGCAGTTACAAACTGCATATTATCACGTGGAAGAATAAAATGATTTCACTCCGGAAGGAAGCAAGGTACCTTCCCATAAATTCCAATCAAGGACCCTAAGGGAGAGGCAGAGTTAACGTTTCAGCATACTTGTAAGTTGTGAGTAAATGTTAACTGTTTTTTTAAATAGTATCACCAAAATACCAACAAATTTCGATTGAAAAGTTACTGTACAAGTACATATTATTATTAAACAAAGAGATTCGAAAAAGATTGTTTATAAATAGGAACTATGAAAATAATTCGAAAAACGTTAGTACAATAGACCGCCGTAACTAGGTACCAGATTTTTCATTCGTATTTTGACACTCAGTGTGAACATTAAAAGACAATGCCCTTAATGTAGATGCTGTCGCGGGTGGCGTAAGCAGCGTCAAATAATTCGCAACATTTTGATGTGTCATCAGTTAACAATACTTCCCGTGATTTTATTCGGCGAAGGTCAAGACAATGTTGAACTTTCTTACGGTGCAAAAGATTACGTGGTTTCAGTTCCTCATAAATATGTGAAAACTTATGTAAGGAATAGTTGAGCCAATCACGGATGTAAACGTCGTTATTATTATTATTTTGTTGTACACTTGTTTTTCTCTGTTCAAACGGGTAGCTGGGGCGGCCTTATACGCCGACCGGAAGTAAAGATTTGTCTTAGTCGAGACGAAGAAATTTCCTTGTTAGGTGACGTGTTTGTGATATAACGTATTTCTGCATTTCTGACAGTACATTTCTGGTCGATGGCAACTTGCAAAGTAATTTCATCAGTTTCTCTTGTTATTTGATGATGAATCCGTTTGTGAGGAGTGTAGCTGTTCTCTGTCAGTGCAGCACCTACTAACTGATTGCAGAAAATACATCAGAATACGGAGAAAAAAATTGGTCTGGCTGTAGATTTAGCAGCAATTCTCAGAAATGAAACTGATGATGTTAACAGATTATAGAATTTTATATGTAGATCTGGTTCCTCCTACATCTACCTCTCTCCCTTCTCTATGCGTGAACTTGAGTCAGCTCTAGCGACAGTCCACAACATTGCTCCTAGACCTGATTCCATTCATTATGAAATGCTGAGACAACTCAGTCTCGAGTCAAAAGAATACCTTCTGGATATCTTTAATCCTTCTTGGTCCGAGAAGTATTTCCTAATTCCTATGAGGAAGTAACGCTTATCCCTTTACTAAAACCAGGTAAGGACAAAACGAAAATCAGTAGTTATCGAAGCTTTGCCTTGACAAGTTGCGTTGGTAAAACTGGAGAGAATAATCAACCGACGTCTTGTCTGGTATCTTGAACGGCATGACTTGCTGAGTCGATCTCAGTGTGGTTTCAGGAAGTTCCATTCCACCCTGGACAACTTACTTCTCCTGGAATCAGCAATTCAAGATGCTTTCGTCCGAAGACAACATCTCATCGGAATATTCTTTGACATCGAGAAGACTTACGATACTACTTGGCGTCATGGCATTTTACAAAAACTCTATGCCTGGGGATTTAGAGGACGTCTTCCTCTGCTGCTCATGTCCTTTTTGGATCAACGTTCTTTCCGCTATAGAATTGGAAGAGACACCTCGGATCTCCTTCTTCAAGAGAACGGTGTTCCTCAGGGCTCAGTCTTGAGTGTGACCTAGTTTGTAGTGGCCATAAAGAGCATAACGTCTGCTGCAAAGATTCCTGTTTTACACTCTCTTTTTGTCGATGAGTTTGCTATCTTTTGTTCATCACAGAGTGTCACAGGTGCGGAGCGACAAAGCCAACTCGTCCTTAATAGATTATACCACTGGTCGAAAACGACAGGTTTTCATTTCTGAACAGAGACTGAATTGGATTGAACATCTGACAGACCTAAGAGCAAGAACATTAAAGTCTCTGAATTTATGAAAGTGCCTTGGTAGCAGGGAATGAGGCGATGATCGCTACTCCCTGCACCAGTTTTATCGAGCATTCATAAGATGTCGGCTCGATTATGGCTGAGTTGTATATAGCTCTGCTCGTGCAAGCTATTTAAAGACGTTGGATAGTGTCCACCATGCAGGAATTCGACTAGTTACGGGAGCATACCGCACTAGTCCCATTCCGAATTTGTATGTCGAGAGTGGCGAAACATCTCTTTCCCTCCGGCGGCAAATCCTCATGCTACGACACTTTTGCCACTTGCAAACTTTACCCGACAATCTGGTGCACAACGCGGTTTTTCATCCTTCCCCTTCTTCCATCCTTTTCTACACCAACAGACTGAGAGCAACCAAACCTTTTGGATATCGCTCCAAACAAATTTTGGAAACCTTAAATATGCGCACACTTAATCTAGTGTTTCTTTGACAGTGCGTCACCTACTAACTGATACTCGAGTTTACGGAGACAAATTGGTTTGGTTTAAGATTTACCAACAATTCTCGGAAATGATACGGTTAATGTTAATAAACTATTGAACTTTATGAGTAGATCGGGTCTCTTACAAGTTCTCGGGTGGGTTTAAAATTTGCATTCCTTTTTCATCTATCCTGTCTTCTTTCTTTTATCCTTTTTTTGGTAATTCGAAAATATAATATTTAAAAACATGTTTTCCAGTTTTGTGATATAATGTATTGGGCAACTGTTTTCTTTTATTTTCTTTCATCTTTCTATTTAGATATTTGATGAATTCATGAGGGTTTTTAGTGGGTATGGTCGAAATATCCGGCGAGTCCCACGCACGGGGTAGAGTCACTACGGCTCTTCTCTATGGTGCGAAACTGCATTTTTCCCTACCTGAATGGGCACTTGTTGACCTCGATGTTGACGAGCCCTAAAGTCCCATTAAAAAAAACCAAACAACTTTTGGAAACCTTAAATATACGCACATCTAATGTCTTACATCAAGGTTTTAGTAAGTCTCCCTCTTGGGATTTGCACAAGCCGAAGATTATTTTCGATCTTCTGCATCATGACAAGAACACTCCAGCTCCGATGTTGAGGGTACACTTTCAGCTAATCGTGTACAAACACCGGGTCCGTATCCCTGTGTTTACCGACGGGTCGAAGCAGGCTGATGGTGTCTGCTGCTCCGTGGTATTTCCCCGTGAGAGCTGTGGCTACCGTTTAGGCGACTTGTGCAGTGTTTACACCGCTGAGTGCTACGTCATATTGCGAGCATCGCGAACTACAAAGTGCTCCGGCGGATCACATTTCCTGATTTGTTCTGATTCGCTAAGTGCCCTACAGGCAATCCAGAATATGGATCCAGGTGGTAAGTTGATCCAGAACATCCAGGATGTTCTTTTCTCACTCTAAAGTGATTGCATGAACATAATGTTTTGCTGGATTCCAAGACACGTGGGAATAAGAGGAAGCAGGAGTTTTCGCGAAGGCGTCATGCCTCAAGAATCTCGCGGATTTCTTCACGATTCCAAAACGAGATCTCCTAAATTCCATCAAGACAAGGATTCTGAGTGAATGGAACAAAGTGTGGTTGGCTGTTGAAGGATATAAGCTCCGACTTATCAGATCTTCTGTTAAGTCATGGAGCAGTTCCTGTAGGTCAGCCCGGCGCGACGAGGTCTTGCTAACCCGCCTGCGCATAGGTTTGTTTTCGTCTTAGTCATAGGTATCTCTTACTACTTGATAATGAACCTCATTTAGTCCCAAGAGAAGAAAAAGTATTTGCCTGATGGTGATCGACAGTGGGTGTTTACACGTTGTATAGTTTAATATATTGTAAACTGTGTCTGTGAAGATACAGCGCTTAATTCAATAATAAATTGTTGAACAATTTATATTGAAGCTTCGTCAGATTATTGCAAAGTGTGAATTATGTGTCGTTTGAGTTATAAGTCGTTTGGAGGAGCAAGAATTATTTTTGAGGTATCTGTATATTTTATGATAATTTTATACCAAATATATTTATTTATTACAGTTTGTATTTTTGATTGAGTCTTTATCCTGAAATTCAACTCGAAGTTAGTGTAGCTTCAGTATTACAGCTGTCGACAATGCATTTCATTGGTTATGTATGTATGTGTGAAAACTACTATTTGTATACCCTTGTGTTTTAAAACGAAATAACTTCGATCAGTTGAGAACATTTTCAAAATAGTTTTGTACTTTCCACCGAAGGAACATGTGGAATTGAAGCCTCGAGAAGTTAAAGAACATAAAAATGGATTTATAAGAGATTTTTAACGCCTTTTTTCACGTGTGCGAGATAAACTATATTAGTCAATGTTTCCGATTATCTCGCAAAGGGAGTATGGTTTTTACTAGGAAACAGTTCCCCATGTCTTGTTGTATATGAATAATTGACAAAAGTTACTAGATATACCAAAAGTTCAGTATTTGGTCGCTTTTATCAATTAATCACTTAACTGGAAACACACTTTAGCTGCAGAGATATTGACGTTTTAAAAAACCTAATATTTTTTAGCGCTTTCAGGTAAATTCAAGATGAAACCAAACATTTATTGTATTTGAACAAACAACGGTGTAACAGAACTGCTGACTTCTGATCGTATGGACATTGAGGAATGGGATCTAACACTTCCTTGTGCGGTTTGAATATCTCTCCTCGATGTGAGTTCATAATTTTGATAATGTGCAAATTTTCGAATTGATATTTCGTTTTTCCATTTAAATCCAATAAATATAATCTTCTATTTATTTTCTTTAAGTTTAAATTAGTACTTAAAGAATTCTTAAGTCCGTTGAAGGATTAGGTTCTGCTGTCATCGGTGACTACGTGGATGGCTAGAGGAAAAGGATTCATTATCAAAACTTGGAAGGAATGTCTAAACTGAAATATACGACGGAATCATTTAATTTCGTTCCAAATGTGTTTGAAATATAGTGTCTCCTTGATTTTACCTTCACGTACAAGACCTGTCTGGTAAGTAAAACATGTTTTTTAGACATTTATTCAAGATAAATGTGCAAACTTTTAAAACCATTAGAAATAGTTCCCTTGGGTATCTACACACTGTTTCGAGCGACTCTGCCATGCACGGTACGCGTCCTGGAATGTGTACCGGGATAAGGTCCGGACCGTACGGTGGCTGCGGCAGTGTTGCAAAGTTATTCTTGGCCAGAAACACCCAACCGCGCAGATATGTTAATGGCTGCGTTTTCTTGGTGGAGCGTCCAATTGGTGCTGATCTTTCTTCTCGTGCGGATGACCATTTTTCTCGTTCTCTCCAGTAAATCAGAATGGTTTTCAGGTGGTTTAAAGTTTCCGCATCATCCGGACACTCAATCGCCGATCTGCTTCAACAAATTTCGCACCAGGGCCACTTTTGGTTGATGAAGAACGTCCAGATCGGGTTTCATCGGTTTCCTCTTCCCGGACGTCCTTAAATTTATTCAATCTCCTCGAAACTCGAGAATACGAGAGAGCTGCGTCCCTGTAAGCTTCTTTAATCATTGCGTAGGTGTCGCGAGATTTTTAGCATAAAATTTGACAAGGTACTGTTGTTTGAGTGAGTCCTCCGCGCGTCGTGACACAGGCAGTAAATCAGAGCACACCAAAATGATGATCCGGACGCTCCGAGAGCTCGGAATACACAGATCTTGGCAGCGCTGGATGCCGTAAGCCTCCCCCACCTAACCCAACCAATTCAAACGCTACGACCAGTGCAAGCGCAGCAAAATACATGTGCTTTACTTACCGGAGAGACCTTGGAAAAACAAACAGGGGCACGTTCCAGTGACAAGAGCAAGTATTAAACGTGTCAGAGAAACTGACGCGGTGTTAACGACGGTGTGTATGTATTCCTTTGACATATTGATGAGACAATGACTTAAGGCGGTCTTCCATCTCATTTTCGACGAAGACGAGCACCGCAAGGACCCGACACTTAGTTATTTGTTCATTCCTTCACTGTTATCAACCTGACCTTAAATTCTAACCGCACATGGAATGAACTAGTGTAATTGGTGTGTTTTCCGCAGAGTACTTTCTACTCAAGTCATACCAAAAATTATGAACCCAAACAAACTACTTACATGCAAGCGTACACAGGAAACTGACTGTGAATTCACCAGCACGTTCTCATACGGACCACACAACCTACAAATCTCTCGCATACGGTCTCAGATATCAACATAACCTCAATGCCAGACGAAAATTCGCTATGTCCTTTCACTAGCGTATCATTAACACCATGCGCAAATAGTGGCGTTGTAACGTACTACGCTAGGAGCAATAGTGTACCGCTAATTTCTGAGAATGCGCAGAAGTAACTTGCTTGTGGATAGCGTATACGATAGCTCGCAACTACGGAATATTCCCTAAATAATTCTTTCTTGTTGGAAATGTTTTTCTCGTTTGAAAACTGCGCTCTTTGTCTTGAATACTGTACGTCATTAGATCCTCACTAGAGAGTATTATTCAGTGAAGAACACTTTTATGCTTTTTACGAGTTTTTATTTAATTTCATGCGTTAGTAAGTTTCGACCAAATCTTGCAACTGTTTTTTACCCCCCCCCCACGATTAGTTGAAATTTGGAAAACATTTTTTAAAACGCGTTGACAATTCTATATTATGATGTCAAAGTCAAATAACATCTCTCTTGAATTTTTTTTAATAACGATTTTATTTCGAGATAACTCGTGACGGATTATTTCGTGTATTGTCTCCTGAAATGCAATTCGTCTCATCATACAAATAAGTATACAAATTGCAAATACTACGCATTTTCTTTATTACTTCTGTTTCTATTATTACAACCTGCGAAGGAAATACTGATCATTACAATCGGTTCTCATAGTTATTATTTTGGAATGTAGAATGTGAATAAGAAAAGTTTTCGTACAAGTTGGTTTTCGGAGGACGTAGTCAAAGATGCAATGTGTTGACAAGTCAAAATTATCGAAAATGTATTTTTTATATGAAAGAGGTTCATTGTATGCTCTGGAATAACGCGTGAATACGCCTTGGATAAACCGGGGCACATTATTCAATCTCTTATGTGTGGTTTTCCATTGGCGAGAAGTGACTTTTTATTTATGGGGTAAATCAAAGGTAAAACATTTTCTGAACGAAACTATCACTATTTTCTGGGTAAAACAAACTTTTTAGTGATATATTTTTGAAATGAAAGCAATAGGTTTGTGAAATTTCCGTGTAATTAGCATTCTTAAAGAAACTTTATCACTTGTGGTGGATTATCCAAAGCACATCCCCCCCCCCCCAACCGATTGTTTCGGAAATTTCACTAGTGTGTCATTGAAACTTTCGTGAATTTCCGTTTTTTTTTAACATTTTCAACCCAATTGAAATCAGATAGTGAAGTAGACTGGGGTCAGTTAATATTTTTTTTCTTTTTTAATGCCAGGCGAATGTAGATAACTGAAGATAGGACACAACAGCGTACGTGTGTGTTCCTCAGCGACATGTCAAGGGAAAGGCATTCAATGAAATATCTGTTATCGCGCTTTTAAAAAACACGATAAACGTTGTTGATGCGAATTACGGTGTACTTACTCTCTATTCTTAATAGAATCGTTCTCTTTTATGAAGATTTTGATAACCTCACCAAGTAAGGCATTTCAGTTTTTAACGTTTAGTTTTCCTCCATATTAAATGATTATTCGGACACACAAAATTCAAACATTTCTTTAAATCTGTGGAATAAACAGAGCCATTAATTTTTCGTTTTCTTCGCATCGTGCTTGGCCAAGTTTCTGTTGGAAGTGTTAAATGAAATACACGTTTTCAAGCAAATGATTGTCACAAATTCGAAATTTTCATTTTGTGTTATTAATATATCGCCATTTTGACCATTAACGCCCCAACATGTGCCGTATCATCATTGGCTCTCAAAAATAACAGTTATTGTGGTACGAAATTTAAAAAAATATTTTTTATTGGTATCATCAACTTGCCCAGTTATGAAGAGTCAAAGATAGTTTTGGAAATTCTTCGAAAGATACATTAACTGGTTGACATTTTGAAGAGAAAAAAAAAACTTGTATCCTGAACAAGGGGGCTTACATCTAGTAAGTTTTGCGAACACGTGGTCCCGAGTTGGGTCTGGCATTGCTTCCACTTGTGCGATGCTCCTTCCTTTCTCTTTCCTGTCCTCCCTTCGTCACCTCTTATTCTCTTTGATCCCGACGCTATTAGAGATAGGGTATCTTTCATTTTCCTCTACTTCTATTGCGCCATCAATCCTCGGAGACCGTAAACTTTGGACATGCTTCAGCGACCACCATTGGCGCGATGGTCGAAAGTTGCGTGTTTCGAAGGGCGGAGATCTTGTCTGCATTGGCCGGGTCGCTAGGAAGAATTAAACCTCTATAAAAATAACCCTCAACCTCAAAGTGTGTTACGCGCCGATGAGGTGAATATGTGTTGAGGACAAACACTGACTAGCGGACAACCTCTGGGGCAACAGCCGCACCTCAGTTTAGCAAGGCTTGGTGGCGTGATGCGGGGGCTCAACGTCACCGGACATTTATTTCCTCCGAACTCGTTGGTCAAAATGAAAGATTCCTGTTTTTCCCTGCCTTGCGGAGTGGACGTGCCGCAAGGTAAGTATTACGCCTCAGGGTCTTTGAAGCGGCCGAGGGTTAACAGCCCTCCTGCTTCAGAAACAAAGGATAAGAAACAACATTTCTCATTAGAATGTTTATATTGTAATTTCACGTATAGACGAGACACTTGAAAAAGTATCCCCATTCTATATTTACAAAGGATTGCAGGGTTTAGTTGGAAATCTGAAATCAATCAAAAGGTTGCAAAATGGGTCTATGCTGTTGGAAACCAACACCAACAAGCAAGCGTTGGCACTTTTAAAATGTATTAATTACACAGGCAAGTATTAATTACATTTTAAGTGTATTAATTGCACAGGCAGCCACCCGGTATGGAGCAGGGAGTGTGACGCCTTTCTCGAAGAAAAAAAAGATACAAGAGATCAAGACTACGGAGATGATCCCGTACGGTGAAGCTCGGAAGAAATACAGGGCTTTATACCCTGTATTCTCTACCAGTTACTCCACCGCAGCCAAGACTCCTGTAATAAAAAAAAACGTGTCAATCCAGGCCGATTTCACTGACGTGTCTACGACAACGTCGTGCACATGCCAGTGCAAATGCGGCAAGAGAAATATCCAAGAAACACCTGTCAAGCCCAAGACTCTCTCCACACCCCGTCCATCTAATACAAAGACGAAGATCAGCAGTGTACCACATATTTCTTCAAATATTAAACATCCAAAAACAAAGCAAGGTTCGAAGGATAAATCCCTGAACCTTGTTGACTTCATAAAATCGAAGCCAACAACACCGAAGAAGTCCCAGGGACGAATGAAGAATATCTCTGTTCTTCCTACCTCCGAGTCGGAATGTGCATTGTCCGACGGTGACGCGGAAATGCACATTCAAGAGCCAGACCCCGTAGGTTCCAAAAAGTAATGGCTTCCATACTTCAGTGGAACCTTGAAGGTTATAGAACGCAACGTGAAGAGTTACAACTCTTAGCGCGTCGTAATCCGATCTGTATTTGCCTACAAGAGACACACCTTTCACCAGAACACTCACTCTCTCTGCGAGGATACAGCAGCTTCAGATATGACTACACCACGGGAGATCGAGCAAGAGGAGGAGTTGCCGTGTTTGTTAGAAACACAATCCTCTGCTCACCTGTTCTCCTACAAACCCACTTCCAGGCTATAGCAGTCAAAATTCACAGTGTACCATCTATGACCGTGTGTTCTATATATCTCCCTCCGATACGAGATTTCTCGGAGACCTCCCTCAGAGATTTAATTCATCAGCTCCCTCGACCATTTCTCCTGCTTGGAGATTTCAACGCCCACAGTGTACTGTGGGGCTCGTCGAGCGATTGCCCCAAGGGCCGACTGCTGAATTGTCTCTTTGAGGGAGAAGATTTATGCTTAATGAACACCGGAGAGATGACCCACTTTACATTTGCCACTGGTAATGGACTGCTATAGACCTATCTATTTGCTCTCCTGAAGTTGCTGATATCTTCAATGGAAGGTAGAAGATGATCTGCATGGTAGCGACCATCATCCTATCTGGTTGTCGTTGCAGGAACGTGCGACTATTTCCGAATGCAAGTCACAGAAATGGATTCTCAGCAAGGCTAATTGGATAGAGTACCGTTCTCTGTCTGTCTTTAGAGAAACGGGTAGTGTCCAAGAGAAGGTCGACCATCTGACCCAGGTGATTCATCACGCCACTGAAAAATCCATTCCCAAAACATCTATATTTCCGCAAAGACCTCATGTCCCCTGGTGGAACGACGCATGTCGATCTTCCATTCGGGCAAGCCAAGAGCATTTCGGAGATTTAAGGCACGTCCATTTACGGAAAATCTCGCCGCATATCGGATTGCTAGAGCAAAAGCGCGCAGAACTATCAAAGAATCCAGATCCCCCTCCTGGAAAGAGTTTCTAAGCACCATTAAGAGAACATCGTCCACTAAAGTATGGGAGTCCATCCGAAAGATATATGGAAGGTTCTCTCGATTCCCAATATCTGGACTCAATTATCAGGGTCGCATTCTTACCAACCACAGTAAAATTGCAATAGTGATGGCTGAATACTTTGCTGACCTAACATCGACAACAAACTGCGATCCTGATTTCGCGAGAAAAAGGGGAAACAGCAGAGAGCACTTGTTTTGACTTTGGTTCCACCAACTGGGAACCCTACAACTCTTACTTCACCATGTGGGAACTTGAGTCAGCTCTAGCGACAGCAAACAACACTGCTCCTAGTCCTGATTCAATTCATTATGAAATGCTGAGACAACTCACTCCTGAGTCGAAAGAATACCTTCTAGATATCTTTAATCTTTCTTGGTCCGAGGGAGTATTCCCTAATTCCTGGAAGCGAGCAACGCTTATCCCTTTACTAAAACCAGGTAAGAACAAAACAAAAATCAGTAGTTATCGAAGTAATGCCTTGACGAGTTGTGTTGGTAAAACTCTGGAGAGAATTATCAACCGACGTCTCGTCAGGTATCTTGACCGGCATGACTTGCTGAGTCGATCTCAGTGCGGTTTCAGGAAGTTCCATTCCACCCTGGACTCAGCAATTTAAGATGCTTTCGTCCGAAGACAACATCTCATCGGAATATTCTTTGACATCGAGAAGGCTTACGATACTACTTGGCATCATGGCATTTTACAACAACTCTATGCCTGGGGATTTAGAGGACGTCTTCCTCTGATGCTCATGTCCTTTTTGGATCTACGTTCTTTCCGCTACAGAATTGGAAGAGACACCTCGGTTCTCCTTCTCCAAGAGAACGGTGTTCCTCAGGGCTCCGTCTTGAGTGTAACCTTATTTACAGTCCCACAAAAAAAACCTTATTTGCAGTGACCATAAGCAGCATAACGTCTGCTATAAAGAATCTTTTCTTACACTCTTTTTGTCGATGACTTTGCTATATTTTGTTCATAACAGAGCGTCACAGATGTGAGCGACAAATCCAACTCGTCCTCAATAGATTATACCACTGATCGAAAACGACAGGTTTTCGTTTCTCTGCTGAGAAAACACGGTGTGTTCTTTTCAGTAGGAGACCAAGTTTCTGGTAGAACGTGACCTCCACATGGGGAACAACGTTCTCAAGTTCTACCCTTTTGTAAAATTCTTAGGTCTAATCTTTAATCAGTCACTGAATTGGATTGAACATCTGACAGACCTATGAGCAAGAACATTAAAGTCTCTGAATTTATTGAAGTGCGTGAGTAGTAGGGAATGGGGCACTGGTCGCTACTCCCTGCACCAATTTTATGGAGCATTCATAAGATCTCGGCTCGATTATGCCTGCTTTGTATATAGCTCTGCTCGTACAAGCTATTTAAAGAAGTTGGATAATGTTCACCTAGCAGGAATTCGACTAGTAACGGTAGTCTACCGCACTAGTCCCATTCCGAGATTGTATGCCGAGGGAGGCGAACTATGTCTTTTTTCTCTCCATGTCCTTAATCCTCATTTTACGACATTTTTGCCACGTGCTAACATTAGAAGACAATCCGGTGCACAACGCGGTTTTTCATCCTTCCTCTTCATCCATCTGTTTCTACAACAACAGACAGAACAACCAAACCTTTTGGATATCGCTGCAAACAAATTTTGGAAACCTTAAATATACGCACACCTAATGTCGTATTCCCCCAGGGGACTTACATCTAGTGAGTACGTGTTTGGCGAACACGGGGCCGCGAGCTGAGTCTGGCATTGCTCCCACTTACTTGTGCCATGCTCCTTCCTTTCTCTTTTCTGACCTCCCTTGGTCACCTCTTGTTCTTTTCGATCCCGACGCTATTAGGGCTAGGGTATCTTTCATTTTCCTCTCTCCTCTTCTTTTTTTTAATGTTTTTAGGAAAGTGTTTTTAGATATGATGGAATTTCTGTTTTGAGTTGTAATGCAGGTAGGTTTTTAGTGGGTATGGCTGAGTCTTTCAGCGAGTCCCACACGCGGGGAGAGTCATGTTGGCTCTCCCTAGTGCGTAACTGCATTTTCCCTACCTGTACAAGTTTTAAGGGCTCTAATGACCTTTGATGTTGACGAGCCCTAAAGCCCCACAAAAAAAAAAAAAAACTAATGTCTTACATCAAGGCTTTAGTAAGTCTCCCCGTTGGGCTTTGCACAAGCCGAATATTATTTTCGATCTTCTGCATCATGACAAGAAGAACACTTCAGCTCCGATGTTGAGGGTATACTTTCACGTAATCCTCTACAAACACCGGGTCCGTATCCCTGTGTTTACCGACGGGTCGAAGCAGGCTGATGGTGTCTGCTGCTCCGTGGTATTTCCCGGTGGGACATGTGACTTCCGTCTAGGCGACTTGTGCAGTGTTTACACCGCTGAGTGCTACGTCATATTGCGAGCATCGCGAACTACAAAGTGCTCCGGTGGATCACATTTCCTGATTTGTTCTGATTTGCTGAGTGCGCTCCAAGCAATCCAGAACATGTATCCAGCTGATAAGCTGATCCAGAACATCCAGGATGTTCTTTTCTCACTCCAAAGTGATTGCATGAACATAATGTTTTGCTGGATTCCAAGACTCGTGGGAATAAGAGGAAGCAGGAGTTTTCGCGAAGGCGTCATGCCTCATGAATCTCGTGGATTTCTTTACGATTCCAAAACGAGATCACCTAAATTCCATCAAGACAAGGATTCTGAGTGAATGGAACAAGGTGTGGTTGGCTGTTGAAGGATATAAGCTCCGACTTATCAAATCTTCTGTGAAGTCATGGAGCAGTTCCTGTGGGTCAGCCCGGCGCGACGAGGTCTTGCTAACCCGCCTGCGCATAGGTTTTTTTTCGTCGCAGTCATAGGTATCTCTTACTACCTTATAATGAACCTGTTTGTGAGGACTTCTCTGATAGTGCGTCACCTACTAACTGATTGCAGAAAATACAGCACAAAAAGGAGGCAAATTGGTCTGGCTGCAGATTTACCAACAATTCTCGGAAATGAATCAGATAATGGTAATAAAAATTGAATTTTATGAGAAGATCGGGGCTCTTCCTACAAGTTTTCGGGAGGATTTGAATTCGCATTGTTCTTTCCTCTTCCCTTTCTTCTTTCCTATCATTCTTGTTTTCGGAGTTTGAAAATTTAAAATTTGAGAATTTATTTCTATTTCGATATGTTTTAGGAATAGTTTTCTTTTCTTCCCCTTCCGTCTTTGTATTTAGATTGTTGAATTCAGGAGTTTATTTTAGTGGATGTGGTCGAGATATTCCGCGAGTCCGACACACGGGGAAGGCTCGCTTCGGTTGTTCCGTATGGTGTGTAATTGCTTTTTCCCCATCTGAAAGGGCTCTAATGACCTTGATGTTGACAAGCCATAAATCCCTACCAAAAATGACACTTTCATAGTTTCACTGATGTTCGTGTCACCAGTGACACTCTTTTAATTTGCATCTTTTCTATCTTATCCAGTCTTACATTGGTTGTGAAATTTTTTAATTTCTCATGTAAGACGTATAGAAAGTTTCTTAATTTTGAAAAAATTCGAAAGCGAGTTTCCGACTTAATTATCTGTTTTGCGAACTCTTATTCTGAGAAAGTAGTTTTTGGCCTATCGTCCGTCTCTGAGTAAATGGATGAATATATTTTTTCTAATTTCGTATATACGGTAAATTTTTCTTGTTGTAGATACGAGCTCCATGTTTTTACTCTAGAACAAAGGGTACTTAACTTGAAGGTCAAGGTACTTTTTGAATGTTCCTTTTTTTTAAAAAAAAAAAAACTCCAATGATTTTGCTTAAATTTCCTGTACGTAAAGTAGAATTAATATGCATTCCATCCGTTTTAGCGGTATTTTATATTTTTATAAAGCTCTACAAACTTTGTATGACCACATGGAGGTCAATAAACTAATTTACTTTCGCTTGAAAGTTTGGTATAGACGCAGTAAAATAATTTCTATCTGCTACACTTACGCATTAGTTTACTGTTCCAAGAAGCTTCAATAATATTTACCAGTGTAAATGTACCAAGCAGTCGTAGAACTCACTTTTCCTAAACTGAAATTAAAGATATGATAATGATAAAATACGCACTGCAGTAACGAAAATACGTTAATTTTTGCCTACAACGAAGTTTCATTTACATATCACTTTTACAATATATATTAGGCTGATACCACGCTATATGTTTTGAAGTAATATTCCGAATTTTTATTTAACTTTCAAGTTTCAAATAAAAGGGCAGTAATAATTTTACTTAGCGATTTTGAGCATGAATAGAGCACTGTAAGACGACCAAGATATAGAGGACCACACGCTAGAAATGAGTCACTATAGAATTTTTTCTTCAAATGCTGCAGACAGAAAAGCGTATATGGGAAGGTATGTGCAATGGTTTTGCCCGTTAGCTTTATCGGTTTTTAATTCACTTTGCTATCACCGATTTCCTTAAAACTTTGTCCACATCTACTTTAATGTTTTCGTACATTTACTTTGCACGTTTCACGTTGATATGAAATAGCGCAGCACGAATGTATGAAATAGCACAGTGTTAGCAGTGTACTACAATAATATAATTATTTTTTAATTGATATAAAATGTAATTTACATACGAGTTATTAACAACCTGCAGTTATGCAATAGTATATTTTCTTAATAAGGGAAAAGTTGTTATTGGAGAAGCAGATGAACAAGATCAAATATTATACACAAAGCGTTTAATTAAGAGGTGTTTCTAAACGTTGTTTTTTTTTCTATACATGCAGGAGCTTTTCAGGGTAATTTATTTCTTACATTGTTTATGTGTTTGCACAAGATACATTTGTGTAAATATAATGTTTAAATCTCTCAGTAATCCAGAGTATGTGGGAATCTAGATTCAAGCTTTTGCAGTATTGTTGTAGAATGTTTAAATGTAGAATGTAAACCTCATGCTACGACATTTTTATCACTTGCAAACTTTACCCGAAAATCTGGTGCACAACGCGGTTTTTCATCCATCTTATTCTTCCATCCGTTTCTACAACAACAGACTGAGAGCAACCAAACCTTTTGGATATCGCTCCAAACAAATTTTGGAAACCTTAAATATACGCACACTTAATGTCTTACATCAAGGTTTTAGTAAGTCTCCCCCTTGGGCTTTGCACAAGCCGAAGATTATTTTCGATCTTCTGCATCATGACAAGAAGAACACTCCAGCTCCGATGTTGAGGATATACTTTCAGCTAATCCTCTACAAACACCGGGATCGTATTCCTGTGTTTACCGACGGGTCGAAGCAGGCGGATGGTGTCGGCTGCTCCGTGGTATTTCCCCGTGGGACCAGTGGCTATCGTCTAGGCGACTTGTGCAGTGTTTACACTGCGGAGTGCTACGCCATATTTCGAGCATTGCGAACTACAAAGTGCTTCCGCGGATCACATTTCCTGATTTGTTCTGATTCGCTGAGTGCCCTCCAAGCAATCCAGAACATGTATCCAGCTGATAAGCTGATCCAGAACATCCAGGATGTACTTTTCACACTGCAAAGTGACGGAAAGAACATAATGTTTTGCTGGGTTCCTGGACACGTGGGTATCAGTGGAAATGAGAAAGCAGACGATTCCGCAAAGGCGGCATGCCTCAGGAATCGCGTGGATTTCTCCACGATTCCAAAACGAGATCTCCTAAATTCCGTCAAGATAAGGATTCTGAGTGAATGGAGCAATGAGTGGTTAGCTGTTGAAAGGAATAAGCTCCGACTTATCAAATCTTCTGTTAAGTCATGGAGCAGTTCCTGTAGGCCAGCCCGGCGCGACGAGGTCTTGCTGACCCGCCTGCGCATAGGACATTGTCCTCTCACTCATAGGTATCTCTTACTACTTGATGATGAACCCGTTTGTGAGGAGTGTAGCTGTTCTCTGACAGTGCGTCACCTACTAACTGATTGCAGAAGATACTCAAGTATACGGAGACAAATTGGTCTGGCTGCAGATTTACCAACAATTCCCGGAAATGAAACGGTTAATGTTAACAAACTATTGAATTTTATGAGTAGATCGGGGCTCCTTCCACAAGTTCTCGGGAGGGTTTAAAAATTTTCATTCCCTTTTCATCTTTACTGTCTTCTTTGTTTTCATCGTTCGTTTCTGTAATTCGAAAATATAATATTTAAAAATTATTTTCCCTTTTTTTTGTGATATAATTTATTTTTATTCTGTTTTCTTTTCTTTCGTCTTTCTATTTAGATATTTGTTGATTTCAGGAGGGTTTATTAGTGGGTATGGTCGAGATATTCGGTGAGTCCCACACACGGGGAAGAGTTACTATGGCTCTTCTCTATGGTGCGAAACTGCATTTTCCCCTACTTGCAAGGGCTTTAATGACCTTTGATGTTGACGAGCCCTAAAGCCCCACAAAAAAAAAAAAGTTTTTAATTCAGACTCCTCCCTCACTTTTCGGAGGGTTTAAATTTACATCCTCCTTCCTTTTCTCTTTCGTTCAACCATGTCCTTTAGTTTTTTATTAATATATTTAGGTTTTAGCATCATTTTTATTTGTTGAATCTACTGTTTTGTCCTTTTCTATCGCTTTTATGTTTAGATGCGTGTGGGCTCTAATGATATACTACCGGATTGTTTATTATAGACCCCTCACTTGGTAGTGCTGTAGATGCCTCAAACAATATTGTAGAAAAAGTAATTGACACCATTAAATTTGTCTTGTTTTTCTGCGCATACTCGAGTAAAAAATGGTTCTAAGAATGAATAATACTGTTTTAATAACAAATGTTTTTTACGCGAAATTTTTATCGTACTCCCACATATGTCGACAGTACTATTTTTTATAAAATGAACTAAGTGTCAAAAATAACTCTTATTCAGCAAATGTTAACTATTATGTGACATTTCATAATTTAGACCTTCTACATACAAAATATAATCAATTATTAACCTTTTCCAAAAACATTGCTAAAAAAATGACCAGGCACATTTTTAAGTCTCGAAATTTTAAAATATTGTCATAAACTTAGTAGTTAACATTTGCTGAATAAGAATTATTTTTGACACTTTAAGTTCATTTTGTAAAAAATAGTACTGTCGACGTATCAAAATAAATATTTTAGATACTTAAATTTGTAGGAAAAAAACTATTTATGAAGCACAGATTACAGGTAACTATATCTTTATTTAGCGTTTACTCAATGCAACTTTTAAAAAAAATCTTGGCTCGCTTGTTATTTATTTGTAATGAAACAATGTGTTGTTTTTTTTGCTATTCGACCAAACTCGTGCACGTTAGGCATTTCATTATCACGACTGAGTTCTTTGGAACGAAACCAATTTGAAAGTTTCACATTAATAAGAAAACCCGTAGTTCACTAGTTCAACCACTTTCTTCTTAGTGGCCACTGTAGAATTGAATGCGAAACTACACTAACCTTCATAGGCGTTTTAATGGACAAGTTTCATTCCTGTATAATCTCGAGTATCTCTTTTTTATTCCGAAGCAGCACTGAGCATTTCGTAACCGTGATATGTCTTTATTTGCGCAGAGCTTATAATGCGCTCGTTTAATTTCTGCTTGGGGAAACTGACCTTAAGAGAAGGTGAAGGGGTGATGTTTATGAGAGGAAATTTAATATTTGCCGACTGTGTCTGTGAGTCAGCAAAAATTAAATTAAGAAAAACAAAAAACTACGCCCTACGGAGAGAGTATTTCCTTCTAATTCACATAAATTTTTGCTCAAACCAAATATTTAATATCTATTGTTTATTTTTACTTAGGAACCTGCAAGTTTCTGTATACCCTATAAGAGTTATAAAAATTTAATACTTTTTCTTCGTGCCCTGAAACTCGCTACGTGTATTAATTCTTTGTGAGTGATTTTCAGGTGTGGACTTTCTCCTTTCGTAAACTGTCCGAGTGTAGAATGGGAAAACTGGATGCGAGTCTTTAAAAGAATCACAATTACAACACGAAACGTTTAGCGTCTCCAATATGTCTGAATTTGCATGAAGATGAAGACAAATACACGCATTTTATTTTCTCTCACTACTCTTATATACTCGGTGAAGGTTTGTGTCTTCACGCGTATTAAACGACGGAACGTGCGTGTGGCAATGCCATGGAAACACATTAAAAAATCCTTGGAACGCGAGAATTCAGCGGCGTTGTACTTAAGTGGCCGAATGTGCTTTTCTGGAGGGAGAAAAAGATTACAATAGTCTCAGACTGCTCACGTAAGAATGTTCTTAAACAACTACACGATTTAGGTCTCACTCGGTCTCTCCCTTTCTTCTTTCTGTTTACCCCTCCATATATATTTCTTTACCGGGAAATATTTATTCATTAATTTTTTAATATGATTCCAATAACTACGAAAACACTACATTTTTCAGTCACAATTTAGTAAAGAAAATTAATTTACTCTATTTTAAAAGTGCAACCATATTTGGAGGTACATCTTTGAATCGTAGACCGGGATGCTAATACAATTTTATTTCTAACAGGTTTTGTACGGAAGACTTTTTCAACCGGTGTGGGAAAAGATAATTTTTTAAATTGTTAATAAAGTGTTTTGCTCAAATATACTTTTAATTTAAGTTTATTCAGTTTTTTCTTTCCAAATGAGCCATTTGGAAAGAAAAAAAAATTCGTTTCTGAAATTAGAAAATATAATCTTTAGAAATTGTTTTCCTTTTTTTGTGATATAATGTATTGGTATTCTGTTTTCTTTTCTTTCATCTTTGTATTTAGATATTTGTTGAGTTCATGAGGGTTTTTTAGTGGGTATGGTCGAGATATTTGGCGAGTCCAGCAGTTTGTGTTTTAGAGTAAATATATGTCTGTTCATAAAACAGTATCGTTTGATTTGGTATTAAAGATATATGCAGACGAAAAAAAATGACTAATTCTGATTTTGTTTTTACCCCCTCATATTGTAATATGCATACCCGTGCGATACTGCCTAATTTGCGTTCACAATGCACTTTTTAGCTGTGTCCTCACGTTGCCCATTCATACGTTTGTACTTGTCGGAGCTCTCCTGTATAGCGTACTTTCATATAACTCCGATCAGTTATACCAATTCGTGTTTAACTGTAAAGCATCTTCCTCACTCTTTCATAAACGTCACTCAAATGTGTTTCAATCAGGAATTTTAATCTTATATTATTTCTAATTATTGATGTTTTTGTCTATTCGCTTTTCCATTTCATCTCACAATAAAATTTCGCATTTTTACGTTTTATAATTCTCCGCATGTTGCTTGACATATACTTATCACTTTTCTATTTCTCCTCGGGAATATCCTTTCACTATCAAAACCAGGTCGGTATAGTCTGCAAGACTGTCTATATCTTTCCCTCGAATTTTCCACAGCAATGTACCCATTACAATATTCCACTACAAGAGTCGTCCTGCAGACCGCTGTGAACAACCCACAGTTTGTTGTCGAATAATTTTCACCCCACCAATTGCTAAACCCTGCGTCCTGTTTATGAAGTATAATTTAACCGTATTTAATAAATAAGTTGGTAATCGTTTTACCTGTAATTTGGTTTTTAAAATCCCTTATTGCTGGTTACTGAATGGCCGTTTTAGGTCAACGAATACACACGCACTATATTTTATTCTCCGTTTTTGCCGTCTCTGCACGAAATGCTCCGTTTCATCTACCATACTTTCCTAAATTCGTAATGCCTGTGTTTTGAAATGGCAACCTACTTTTCTGTACCATCTAAAAAAGTCCCTTATCATGGTAATAATAATCGTAAGTCGTAACTTGCAGGGATATTATGGAAATGGCAACAGAAGAACTAGTTGTAGAATGGGAGGCTGACCACGTAGTTGAGGTCAGTCAGATCATGAGGAAGGTTAATGGTGTTCTCGTGAAGACCAGTTCCTTCGTCTTGACTTTTGACTGTCCCCAACTACCAAAAGACATAAAAGCTGGATGGCTGAACCTGCCGATCCGTCCCTTTATCCCAAATCCTCTGCGCTGTTATAAGTGTCAGAGGTTTGGACACACGACAACATCGTGTAAGGGACGTGAAACTTGCGGAAAGTGCGGAAAGGAGGCACACGAACCCGGCGTCTCATGCCCGGGACCTGCAAAGTGCATTAATTGCACAGGCAGTCACCCGGTATGGAGCAGGGAGTGTGTCGCCTTTCTGGAAGAAAGAAATATTCAAGAAATTAAAACTACGGAGAAGATCCCGTACGGTGAAGCGCGGAAGAAATACAGGGC
This sequence comes from Laupala kohalensis, assembly GCA_002313205.1. Taxonomy (NCBI): domain Eukaryota; kingdom Metazoa; phylum Arthropoda; class Insecta; order Orthoptera; family Trigonidiidae; genus Laupala; species Laupala kohalensis. The sequence goes on from NNCF01128700.1 coordinate 220,949, forward strand.
TTTACACCCTGTATTTTCTACCAGTTACTCCACCGCAGCCAAGACTCCAAAACAGATGAAGAACGTATCTGTTCAGGCCGATATCACTGACGTGTCTACGACAACGTCGTGCACATGTCTGTGTAAATGCGGCAAGAAAGATGAGCCAGCCCTTCCCGAGAAACCTAAACCAACACCAAAACCAACAGCAACTACATCTACTACAAAAACATCAAATAGTAATAAACATACTGCAAAAAAAATACAGACGAAGACAAAGCCTGGTTCTAGGGCTAAACCCCTAAACCCGGTTAATTTACCAAGCAAAAAATCGCACAGGCGTAAAATGAACGTCTCTGTGCTTTCCTCTTCGGAGTCAGAACGTGTATTGTCCGATGGTGACGCGGAAATACACGTTCACGAACCTGACCCCGGAGGTTCAAAACACTAATGGCTTCCATACTTCAGTGGAACCTTAATGGCTATAGAACGCAACGTGAAGAGTTACAACTCTTAGCGCGTCGTAATCCGATATGTATTTGCCTGCAAGAGACACACCTTACACCAGAACACTCACCCTCTCTGCGAGGATACAGCGGCTTCAGATATGACGACACCACGGGAGATCGAGCAAGAGGAGGAGTTGCCGTGTTTGTTAGAAACACTATCCTCTGCTCGCCTGTTCTCCTACAAACACATATCCAGGCTATAGCAGTCAAAATCCATAGAGAACCATCTATGACCGTGTGTTCTATATATCTTCCTCCGACACGAGATTTTTCGGAGACCTCCCTCAGAGATTTAATTCTTCAGCTCCCTCGACCATTCCTCCTCCTTGGAGATTTCAACGCCCACAGTGTACTGTGGGGCTCGTCGAGCGATTGCCCCAGGGGCCGACTGCTGAATTGTCTTTTTGAGGGAGAAGATTTATGTCTACTGAACACCGGGGAGATGACCCACTTCGCATTTGGCACAGGGTCATGTACTGCTATAGACCTATCAGTTTGCTCTCCTGAAGTTGCTGATATCTTTCAATGGAGTGTAGAAGATGATCTGCATGGTAGCGACCATCATCCTATCTGGTTGTCGTTGCGGGAACGTGCGACTATTCCCGAAAGCAAGCCACAGAAATGGATTCTCAGTAAAGCTAATTGGACACAGTACCGTTCCCTCTCTGTCTTCAGAGAAACGGGTAGTGTCCAAGAAAGGGTCGACCATCTGACCCAGGTGATTCATCACGCCGCTGAAGAATCCATTCCAAAAACATCTATTTTTCCGCGAAGACCTCATGTCCCCTGGTGGAACGACGCATGTC
>NNCF01128700.1:244485-295011 GCA_002313205.1 Laupala kohalensis
AAGTTTAAAAATCACAAACTAATTGTCCTTGTCCAACAGTAAAAATCAGTAGATCGAGTTATTAATTAAATAACATTTCTTCGGTGAATTTATCCAAGTAGTTGATAACTTGCCTTTAGTCAACACAGATATAACCTTAACATGCAACTGTAATTCTCCGAAACCAATTTGAAAAAAAAAAAAAAAAAAAAAAAAAACGAGTCCCACACACGGGGACGGAATCATGTTGGCTCTCCCCGTGCGTAACAGCATTTCCCCTACCTGTCCAAAAATGTTAGGGCTGTAATGACCTGAGTGTCTCTGGGCCTTGAAGCCCAAATAAAAAAAACTATCTACCCAACAAATTAGAAGATATGCTGGGGAAAGGCAACCAACTCTGATATGCCTTTTTTTATTTCTTCAGGACCTTTAGCACAGTATCTGAATTTTAATAACTTTCCTAATGACTAATGATCTATTGGATTTATTCTTTTTTACTTTTCTGTCTAGAGAATAATTGTGTAGTGACAAACATGTCTGTGTATTTCTTATTTATAAATTTTTTAATTAATTATTATTTTTGTTTAAATATTATATTTCCTCTAATGACTGATTTTAAATTAGGTATCAATGACCTTAGTTGTCGAAACGCCATTAAACCTTCCTAAGTAACTAATATCCAAACCTAGTATTCTCACATCCGTGGTACTTTTTCAGTGTAATTTACGTGCAATGGCGATGTGATATATTTCATCGTTCCTTTTGCTAGAAAGTTCCGTTCTAATGTGTATGGATCATGCTTTGCGTGGATTTCAATTTAATACTTGCCATTTGCCATTCTTTAAGTAATACACTTTCTCGTCTTAATGAAAGTTGAGGTATCGACCAGAAAATTTCGTGGGAGGTTTCGGTTGAATCTGTAGCTAATCGGTTTGAAAACACTGCCTGTGAAATTGAATCTAACCGTATATTCTGTAGCACAATATGAAGGTTTATTTTTAAGAAAATGATTGAATTTATTGTCAAAAAAAGCAGTTACAAACTGTATATGACCACGTGAATGACAAACTAATTTACTCTAGGGAATTAAGCAAGGGACCATCCCTTCAATTCCCATCAAGGGTCCTCTGTCAGAGGCTGATTTAACATTTTAGCAAACTTAAAAAAAAAAACTTCGGTATGTTTTAAAATATCAACGAAATACCAACAAATTTGTACTTAATAAAACGCAAAAAAAAGTGCACAACTACGTAATATATATTATACTGAGTAGCTTGTTTATCAATCGTAACTATCAAAATAAATCTTAATTCGAGACAACAGACCGCGCACATAATAAGTAAAAACACAAAACTATTTTATTTACCTGACTAATGTGTGAGATTCTACTTCCCCCCATATTTTTTAGTCTGAGAAAAGTCGGTAGTATCAGAATGACCAGGGCAAAGAGGAACCTCCATGTGGTGCACCGTGNCTGACTAATGTGTGAGATTCTACTTCCCCCCATATTTTTAGTCTGAGAAAAGTCGGTAGTATCAGAATGACCAGGGCAAAGAGGAACCTCCATGTGGTGCACCGTGGGCAGCGTGCTGTGGATAGTGAAACTTGTCCCGTGAACAGCATATATTGTGAAGAATGATGATCCTCCGCTACAGAAGCATCTAATTTTAATATTATTTTTTTAGTTTTAGATACGTTCAGCTCGGTTTCATATTTAACACATACACTATAAACTGGAAATCAGATCAAAGTGTGTCGTATTATACAATAGATAATTTCGTAACAAGCACAATTTTCTACGAATATAGTTTATTATAAGGCGTGTCAAATCAGTCAAGTTACACCGTTTTAAATTAAATTAGTGAAGTAGCGCCTTTTCTTGGTGTAATTTTTGAGTACTGTTTTCTCGGAAAGTCCAAGATGTAACAAGAGGAACTCTTAAATACACCTTCTAATGCTCTAACGTGCGAAAAAATCGTTAGTGTGATTTCCTCCGACCGGTTACGTAGAAAAGGAACGAACAAGTCCTGGGAATATTTTAGTATCAATGTATATGTGCGGGTGAACATGATGTGATGTTGGCGGAAATTAAATGCAAGAAATTTTGAGGTTACGATCGTCAGTAGTTTTCATCAATATTCGGTGAATTGGTGCTTCCTTGTATCAACAGTCCCACACACGGGGAAGAGTCACTACGGCTCTTCTCTATGGTGCGAAACTGCATTTTTCCCAACTTGCATGGGCTCTAATGACCTCAATGTTGACGAGCCCTAAAACCCCACAAAAAAAATGTATCAACAGTTTCTTTGTTTAAATAATTAAAGACGTAAAATGTTTTTTGGACGAATAATTCATAATTTGTGTTGAGAACTCACACGTTTCGACTTTAAGTTGTAAGTCGTCATCAAAACCATTTTTGCATGTATCATTACCTCGAGAGGGCACTGTACTGATTTCCTAATAAGTTCAGTGTAAACGCAACTTTGATTCACGGTTAGTGAACGTTAATTTCTGGTCCTTTCTGTTCGCCAGAATACGAAACAGAAGTGTCAGGATTTAAGGTTTTTCTAAGCTCGTAACGTATTTGAATCTGTAGGTGTCCACAAGTATTTTTCAGTTATTAAATAGAATTTCAGAATTTTTTTTCCGTACTTTTACCTGTGTGCTAAGACCTTTTTCCGTAACCAGTAGGGTAGGGTATTGCCAAGAACCGCAACCATAAATTTCTCACCTATATGAGACTTGGAAATATTTGGAGACAGCAAAAAGGACTGTAAATTAAAATCGAAACAACGGAGAAAAATCTCGTTCCTAAGCACTTGTTAGTTCAAAATTTTCGCTAGAATGTTCACCTGGAAGTTCACGTCATTTTCCCAATACCGCGGATATTTGTCCCGCTGGTGGAAAGAAGGATTTTCGATAAAACGTGTTTACGGATTTTAGATTAATACAATTTTATTTGCACAGTAATAACAAATACTAATTATTTAACCACACGCCTGACTAGACATATTTTCAATTTAAAAGAGTAATCGAAGTCCAATTATAAAGAGTCTTCGTTTAAAGGGATGCTTGTTATTGATTGGGATCGTGAATAAACGAAAATACGCGTATCTTTACTACAACTGTACTTCGGTACCTGAATCTACATGTCAGTTCTTCGGAATGTATATTAGTTGCAAGCCCCCCAGGAAGCTTACATCTAGTAAGTACGTGTTTGGCGAACACGGGGCCCCGAGCTGAGTCTGGCATTGCTTCCACTTACTTGAGCCGGGCTCCTTGCTTTCACTTTCCTGACCTTCCTTCGTCACCTCTTTTCTTTGAGATCCCGACACTTTTAGAACTAGGGTACCTTTCATTTTCCCCGCCTTCTCTTTTTTCTCCTCCATGTTCTCTTTCTTCTTTCCCCCGCAGGGAGCTCAGTTTCGAGTGAGTATGGGCTTGGCGAACCCACGGCCCCGAACTGGCGACTGGTATTGCGCCACCAGTCCTCGGACACCGTAAGCTTTGGACATGCTTCAGCGACCACCATTGCCGCGATGGTGGAAAGTTGCGTGTTTCGAAGGGCGGAGATCTTGCCTTCATTGGCCGGGTCGCTAGGAAGGATTAAACCTCTATAAAAATAACCCCCAACCTCAAGGTGTGTTCCGCGCCGATGAGGTGAATGGGTGTTGAGGACAAACACTGACTAGCGGACAACCTCTGGGGCAACTGCCGCACCTCAGTTGAGCAAAACTTAGTGGCGTGATGCGGGGACTCAACGTCACCGGACATTTATTCCCTCCGAACTCATGGGACAAAATGAATGATTCCGGTTTTTTCCTGCCTTGCGGAGTGGGCGAGTCGCAAGTTAAGTACCACGCTACAGGATCTTCATAGCGGCCGAGGGTTAACAACCCACCCACTTCAGAAATCACTAAGGAAAAGTTACAGACAATTTCTTATGAGAATGTTTTTCTAACTATGTCAGGAATCAACGAAACCTTCGAAAATATATCACCTTTTTATATATTAAAGGCCTAGAAGGTCTCGCTAGTACGTTAAAAAGTATTAAAAGATTAAAAAACGGAACGATGCAGCTTCAGACAAAAACAAGCAAACAAGCGTTGAAACTACTTGATTGTAGTGCGCTTGGCGAGTTCCCTGTGAAGTGCGAACTCCATGCCGCACTTAATCGCAGCTAAAGGGTCGTAAGTAGCAGGGACATAATTGATAAGGCAACAGAAGAACTTGTAGAATTGGAGGCTGACCACGTAGTTGAGGTCTGTCAGATCATGAAGATAAATGGTGTTCTGGAGAAGACCAATTCCTTCATCGTGACATTTGACTATCCTAAACTACCAAAGAATCTGAAGGTTAGATGGCTGAAGCTGCCGGTCCGTCCCTTTATTCCGAATCCTCTGCACTGTTCCAAGTGTAAGAGGTTTCGACACACGACAACATCGTGTAAGAGACGTGATTCAGGCTATAGCAATCAAAGTTCAGAGCGTGCCAGCCATGACCGTGTGACACGAGACTTTCGGAAGCTTCCCTCAGGGATATAATTCACCAGCTCCCTGGACCATTCCTCCTCCTCGGAGATTTCAACGCCCACAGAGTACTGTGGGGCTCGTCGAGCAATTGTCCCAGGTGCCGACTGCTGAATTGTCTCTTTTTAGCAGGAAGATTTATGTCTACTGAACACCGGGGAGATGACCCACTTTGCGTTTGCCACCGGGTCTTGGACTGCTATAGACCTGTAAATTTGCTCTTCTGAAGTAGCTGATATCTTCAATGGAAGGTAGAAGATGATCTGCAAGGTAGCGACAATTATCCTATCTGGTTGTCCTTGCAGAAACGTGCAACTGTTCCCGAATGCAAACCACAGAAATGGATTCTCAGAAAGGCAAAATGGACACTGTACCTGTCTATCTTTAGAGAAACGGGTAGTGTCCAACAGAGGGTCAACCATCTGACACAGGTGATTCGTCACGCCGCTGATGAATCCATTCCGAAAACATCAATATTTCCGCGAAGACCTCATGTCCCCTGGTGGAACGACGCATGTCGGTCCGCCATTCGGGCAAGGCGAAGAGCATTGCGGGGATTTAAGGCTAGTCCATCTCCGGAATACCTCGCCCCATATCGTATTGCTAGAGCAAAAGCGCGCAAAACTATCAAAGAATCCAGATTCACCTGGAAAGAGTTTCTAAGCACCATTAAAAGAACAACATCGTCCACTAAAGTATGGGAGTCACTCCGAAAGATATCTGAAAGGTATTCTCGAGTCCCAACGTCTGGACTCAATTATCTGGGTCGGATTCTCACCAACAGAGAAATTGCAACAGTGATGGCTCAATACTTTGCTGACCTGACATCTACAGCAAACTGCGATCCTGATTTCGCGAGCAAAAGGGAAACTGCAGAGAGCACATCTTTTGACTTTCGTTCCACCAACTGGGAACCCTACAACTCTTCCTTCTCTATGTGGGAAGTTGGGTCAGCTCTAGCGACTGTCCACGACACTGCTCCTGGCCCTGATTCAATACATTATGAAATGCTGAGACAACTCAGTCTTGAATCAAAAGAATACCTTCAGGATATCTTTAATCTTTCATGGTCCGAGGGAGTATTCCCTAATTCCTGGAAGGAAGCAACGCTTATCCCTTTACAAAAACCAGTTCGGGCTTTTAGTCATAAAAACGAAAAAATCTTGACAACGGAGGAAGAGCGGAAACATTCCACAGAATTACACTTTTATCCAGGAATCAGAATGGAATTTATCAGAACGAATGGACAAATCCAACTCGTCCTTAATAGATTATACCACTGGTCGAAAACGACAGGTTTTCGTTTCTCTGCTGAGAAAACACGCTGTGTTCTTTTCAGTACGAGACCAAGTCTTCTGGTAGAACCTCACCGCCCCCTGGGGAAGAACGTTCGAAAATTCTACCCTTTTGTAAAATTCTTAGGTCTAATCTTTAATCAGAGACTGAATTGGATTGAACATCTAACAGACCTAAGAGCAAGAACATTAAAGTCTCTGAATTTATTGAAGTGCCTGAGTAGCAGGGAATGGGGCGCTGATCGCTTCTCCTTGCTCCAGTTTTATTGAGCATTCATATGTTCTCGGCTCGATTATGGCTGCGTTGTACATTCCTCTGCTCGTACAAGCTATTTAAAGAAATTGGATAGTGTTTGCCGTCGAAGTGAGTCTATCCACTTCCTGTCGGTGGGATACAGAGAAGACTCTCAAGTATTTCTTTCTTTGTTCTTTTCTAATTACCTACTTTTTCACTTTCTTCGCTTTCACCTCCCTTACTTTCCGTCTCTTTGTGCTGAACGCTCACCCATGTGTTTTGCCGTGCATGGCGACCCGTGTCGGAGGGAATGGGAATCCTGGTGAGTTGAGGAACTTCTGGATGCACTCTAGATGCGCCCCAATACGCTCGGTTTGGTGTCGGTCTTGTAGACGGGCGATCGGGGGCTAACCCCCCCCCCCCGGCCAATCGGCTAGGACCAGGTCTTCGACTTAACTCCAGGGTGAGAGGGTCACGCAGGGGGTCCTTCTCGCTGGTCGGCGGCGTTGGAGCAACCTTGCTTAAAGAACCCTGTGTGCTCCCGCTATATCTCCGTGTCAACCCTGGCTCCCTAGTGGGGTGTCCCCTCGTTGGACTCCGTGGTGGGTGGGGAGCTCGGGGATGAAATTAAAAAACATACACATGGAAACTGAAGCTCCCCCTCCCCTTTTTTGGCCTCTTCCTCTAGGAAGAGGAGAAAAGTTTCAGCAACTGTCGTTTTGAAAAGTTTTTTTTGCATGAAAAGCGACCGGTCGACCAAGCCTCGCTTCCTTGTAATGACTTGTATTAAAGAAGTCTGATTAAGAATCCGGTCGCAATAATAAAATATTTTGCTGCAGCGGTCAGCGCGAAGAAACCACCTACAGCTTCCTTTAGCTGTCAGGTGGATTTCGATGATACCCAGAAACGACCGGTTTGCAACTGAGGCCAATTTTAGCGACTCTTCCACCTTGAAAGCGGTGTTCCTGGGGTGTAAGTTACTTATACCTGCAAAGTATAAGCTTACACCAAAACAAACATCTGTTTCTACCTGTAAATCAATATCTACATCCGTTTCGTCTTCGACGACTACCGAGAAATCGCAGTCTTCCGTTAATCGATCCACGACGTCCATCTCGGGGTCGTTCTCGGCAGAGACCTTTCATCAAAACAACGTCTCGAAAACCTGACTCAATAAAGTCAGGCCCAAATGTTGTGTCAACTCCCTCTGGTCACCGTCGCTCAAGAAGCAAAAATGGTGGACTTGTTATGTCACCGAGCGATCATTCTAACATTTACGGTTTGTAATATTTATATCCCCCCCCCAGACAGTGATTCACGAAGAAAGATCTTGCCGGTCTGATGGACCAGTTTCCTTCCCCATTTCTCATCGTCGGTGATTTCAATGCCCATAACTCCATGTGGGGTTCATCATACAACTGCCCAAAGGACGATATAATTGTAAAACTGTTAGACAGCCGAAATATAATGCTCCTTAACACGGGCCACTCCACCCATTTCTGTACAGCTTCCCGATCTTTCTCGGTGCTGGATTTACTCATCTGTAGTTCCTCTCTTTACACACTCTTAGACTGGATAGTTCTTGACGATCTGTATGGGAGTGTCCACTACCCCATTCTTATACATTTGAACGTCTTCTACCCCTCGGTTTCACGCCCCTCTCAGTGGATTTTAAAAAAAAGCAGACTGGGATGTGTTTAAACGCAACATCAATCTTTGCGATGAGCCTTTCGCCAATGTGGATGCTATGGCAACCCATTTCATCAACACGGTTTTAAAAGCTGCTGACTTTGCCATCCCAAAATCGTCACGTAATCCAAGACATTACCCTGTTCCGTGGTGGAATTCAGATTGCGCAAAGGCGGTCAGCGCTAGAAAGAAAGCTTTAGCGCGACTAACTAAGTATCCCACTGTTGATAATCTCATTGAGTTTGAAAGGTGCAGAGCCATAGCAAAACGAACTCTTCGAGAAAGTAAGTCGTCCTCCTGAAAGGCTTACATTTTATCTCTTACAAGCCGTACTCCATCATCAGTCGTATGGCAGAAAGTTCGGAAGATCCAAGGTACGTGGTCCTCATTTTCCATCCCTGGTCTCAATATCAATGGAAGTGCCGAAATTTCACCCGAAATCATCGCAGAGGTACTTGCATCGCACTACGAAAGGGTCTCTAACTCCTCCGGTTTTTCTACAATTTTTCTTCAACAGAAAGCTCGCGCGGAAAAGTGTTGTTTGGATTCCTCCAGTTGCAGAGACGAGGAATATAACATCCCTTTTCTCTATGACGGAGCTGAACTCTGCCCTTGCGTCTATGTAAGATACAGTCCTGATCAAATACATAATGCGATGCTAAAACATCTTTCAGAGATAGGCATCAATTTCCTTCTTAAGGTTATATAACTGTATTTGGAATGAGCATACCATCCTTTCTCAATGGCGTGAGGCCATAATTATTCCACTTTTGAAGGAGGAATAACATCGTTCGAACCCGTCACACTTTCGACCGAATTCTCTGACAAGCTGCGTTTGCAAATTGTTAAAAAGAATGATAAATCGTCGCCTTGTTTGGTCTCTGGAATCGCGAAACTTTCTGTCCACTATCCAATGTGGTTTCAAAAAACAGCGGTTAACGCAAGACCAACTTGTTGCGTTGTCATCTACCATCTCAGATTTTCTATTAAGGGAACACCTCGTGGCTATCTTTTTTGACTTGGACAAGGCTTATGATACAACCTGGAGGTACGGAATCTTACGCACATTGCACACGTGAGGATTCCGTGGTTCTCTTCCTCTGTTCCTGGAGAGCTTCCTATCTCAACGCTCTTTCCGCGTTCCCCTCAGTACTTATTTGTCATCGAGTCATCCTTTGGAAAATGGTGTCCCACGGGGTTCAATCTTTAGCGGCACTCTCTTTGCCATAGTCATAAATAGCATTGCGTCATTGGTTCGAGAACCGGTTCATGCATCTCTCTTTGTTGACGACTTCGCCATCTATTGTTCGTCTAGGATCTCTGTCATCGAGAGGCAACTGCAATTGGTTTTAAACCGTTTACACGAGTGGAGCATGTCTACCGACTTTAGTTTTTCTGTATCCAAGTCATGCTGTATGCATTTCCGTAGCATATACCATCTCTATAATGATCCAAATCTTTTTCGTGGAGGCCAACGTATGCCATTCGTTGACTCCGCAATATTCCTGGGTCTCACATTCGACCGACACTAACATGGCGCAATCACATCCGAAAACTACAATCCCGTTGTAATTCTTCACTCAACTTCCTTCGCTGCTTTAGCGAATCATCATGGAACGCAGACCGCACTTTCCTTCTTCGTCTGTAAAAAAGTCTCGTTCGGTCTTTATTAGATTATATCAGTATTGTATACGCCTCCGCATCACCGTCGACACTCAGAACCCTTAACAGTATCCATCATGAAGGAGTCCGCATTGCAACTGGTGCTTTCCCCACTAGCCGAATAGAATGCTTATTAGTAGACGCTGGTGAAACATCTCTTAACAAGAGACGTGACATTCTACTTGGATCTTAGGGAGTGAAACTGATGGGGATTTCAAATCACCCCACTCGGCAACACGTACATTCCCCAAAATTTATTTCATCTTACGCTGCAAGACCTTCGTTACCCCGCCCTGCGGGTGTTCGTTTTAAAGAACTGCTAGAGGAAAATGTCATCACACTACCTCCCCCAGTGAAATACCCACACTCTCGCACACCACCTTTGTCCTTCATGCAACCAACCATGGACTTTCGGTTGTCTAAACTTTCAAAGCAAGACACTCCAGCTGTTGTGTACCAACAACACTTTGGAGAACTAAAAAGCCTGTATTTGGATCATATGTTCATATACACTCATGGCTCAGCAGTGAATAATTCCGTTGGTGCTGCTTTCCACTGCGATAGGGCCACCCGTTCTTTTCGCCTCAATTCCTTTAGCAGCGTGTACACTGCTGAGAAATTTGCAATCCTTGAGGCGCTGAAGTTCATTCAGCTATCTTCAATACTGCGTGTGGTTCTCTGCTGTTGCTCTATTAGTGCTCTGTGCTCAGTGTCTTTACTGTACACTTCTGACACCCTTACGCTGACAATTCAGAATGTAATAAGCCATCTAGTGTCTAAATTTTTTGAAATAGTTTTTTGTTGGGTTCCCGGGCACGTGGGTATTATGGATAATGAAGAAGCTGATGAGGTAGCGAAGTGTGGAACACAGAGGACAGTCCTTGACCTCTTACCTGTTCCTATCTGTTCCCAGATTCAAATGTTGCAATAAGATCGTCTCTTCTTGGGACATGGGAAGCCGAATGGCAAACTCGCGCCTTGAAGCTGACGAAGGTAAAAGACTCCGTTAAGACTTGGGTGTCATCATCCCGTGCGAACAGTCGTGAAGAAGTAATCCTTACTCGCCTTCGTATTGGCCACTGCTATCTTACCCATGGTCATCTCTTACGCGGGGAACCTCCCCGCCCCCCATCGTCTGTGAAACCTGTAACACAACACTTACCGTGGAACACTTTCTTCTTAAGAGTCTCAAATTTAGTACCAGCCGACGGTGACACAATCTACCGGACAGTTTGAACGTTATACTGGGGCAAAATGAACCGATTTTAATGCGCGTTTTTAGATTCCTTCAGGAAATCGGCCTCTGGAACAGTATCTGATCTTTCTTCGTATGTTTTTACTCAAATTCATAAACGAAACGGGGCTCCTCTCACAAGTTCTCGGGAGGGTTAGGATTTGATTTTTTTTTAATTTACAATTTTCTCTCTCGAAATTTATTCTTTTCTTTATTTTCGATTTGAGTAATGCTTTCTTTTTTTTCTATTTTGATATCTCTTTGGAACTATTGTAACTAAGGAGGGTTTTTAGTGGGTATGGTGGAGTCATTCTGCGAGCCCCACACGGGGGAAAGTCACGTTGGGTCTCCTTAGAGCGTAACTGCATTTTCCCTACATGTACGAAATTTTAGGTCTTCAATGACCTTTGATGTCGACATGAGCCGTAAAGCACCACAAGAAAAGTGTCCACCATGCAGGAATTCGACTAGTTACGGGTGCATACCGCACTAGTCCCATTCCGAGTTTGTATGTCGAGAGTGGCGAACCATCTCTTTCCCTCCGGCGGCAAATCCTCATGCTTCGACACTTTTGCCACGTGCTGACTTTACCCGACAATCTGGTGCACAGCGCGGTTTTTCGTCCATCCTCTTCTTCCATCCGTTTCTGCAACAACAGACTGAGAGCAACCAAACCTTTTGGATATCGCTCCAAACAAATTTTGGAAACCTTAAATATACGCACACCTAATGTCTTAAATCAAGGTTTTAGTAAGACTCCTCCATGGGCTTTGCTCAAGCCGGAGATTATTTTCGATCTTTTGCGTCATGACAAGAAGAACACTCCAGTTACGATGTTGAGGGTATACTTTCACCTAATCCTCGACAAACACCAGGCCCATTTCCCTGTGTTGACCGACGGGTCGAAGCAGGCTGATAGTGTCGGCTGCTCCGTGGTATTTCCCCGTGAGACCTGTGGCTACCGTCTAGGAGACTTATGCAGCGTTTACACCACTTAGTGCTACGCCATATTGCGAACATTGCGATCAACAAAGTACTCCCGCGGATCACATTCTCTGATTTGTTCTGATTGTCTAAGTGCCCTTCAAGCAATCCAGAATATGTATCCAGCTAAAAAGTAAGTTGATGTAGGATGTACTTTTCTCACTGCAAAGTGATGGAAAGAACATAATGTTTTGCTGGGTTCCCGGACATGTGGGTATTAGAGGGAATGAGGAGGCAGACGATTCCGCAAAAACGGTATGCCTCAAGAATCGCGTGGATTTCTCCACGATTCCAAAACGAGATCTCATACATTCCATCAAGTTGAGGATTCTGAGTGAATGGAGCAATGAGTGGTTAGCTGTTGAAAGGAATAAGCTCCGACTTATCAAATCTTCTGTTAAGTCATGGAGCAGTTCCTGTAGGCCAGCCCGGCGCGACGAGGTCTTGCTGACCCGCCTGCGCATAGGACATTGTCCTCTCACTCATAGGTATCTCTTACTACTTGATGATGAACCCGTTTGTGAGGAGTGTAGCTGTTCTCTGACAGTGCGTCACCTACTAACTGATTGCAGAAGATACTCAAGTATACGGAGACAAATTGGTCTGGCTGCAGATTTACCAACAATTCTCGGAAATGAAACGGTTAATGTTNAACCGTAATGTAAAACGGTTAATGTTAACATTCCTTTTTCATCTTTCCTGTCTTTCTTTTCATCGTTCGTTTCTGTAATTATAAAATATAATTTTTGGAAATATTTTCCTTTTTTGTGATATAATGTATTTTTATTCTCTTTTCTTTCATCTTTCTATTTAGATATTTGTTGAATTCAGGAGGGTTTTTTAGTGGGTATGATCGAGATATCGGCGAATCCCACACACGGGTAAGAGTCATTACGGCTCTTCTCTATGGTGCGAAACTGCATTTTTCCCTTCTTGCATGGGCTCTAATGACATCGATGTTGACGAGCTCTCAAGCCCTAACAAAAGAAATAGTTGCAAATGTTCGTTTACCGATATGAAACGATATAAGAAAATGATCGAACAGGTAAAACTTGGAGCAAGGAATGAACTTTCGTAATGAAACGTGCGGACGTTTGCCCCATTGCTGTTTAGGATCTTTACCCCATTTAACGGTACCTGGGAAAACTAACCATTCTCAGTCATAATACTTATGCACAACACATCGTCTAAAAGCCTATTCAAGTAACTTAATTGTGAGATTGCGAGTCTATTACACAGACGTCTGCGATCTGTACTGTAAGATATTTCGTGTCATGAAATTTGTCAATTGTACCCTTTGTTAAATAAATAATGAAAATCTTGCAACCATTATTGACGAATAATTTATATTTTTTTAAATAAGCTTGTTTTTCCGGGACAAACCGCGTCTTAGTAGATGTAACTACCAACGTTCCGGCCATCGTGCTGTGGCCTTCTTCAGGGTAATGTCAGAGTCGTACAGACCTAAGTCGCTGTCGTGCTCTGCGACTAAGACGCGGGTTGTCGCGGACAAACAAGCTTATATTGACCCCGGCCGCGGAAGCCTACGTTTATATATATTTTTTGTCTCCTGACGACGACTTAAATCGAAGTCGATGCGTTGTGAGCCCTTTTCACAAAGTATTTATGTATTATTAATCCATAAAAGGTTGTACGTTTTTCATTATGTTTTAAATTAGAATGGACGTTAATTGCAGTAGAAATTGTAACCTTGGTAGTCCGAGTTTTGGCGCACTTGTTATTTAAATTAGTATGTGTCTGTCGCAGACGTATCATTGAACGTACTCCGAATTTCCTTCATATTTCTTTTTAAACCATCAGTGTTAAATGTGCTTCCTGAATATGGATATAAGCTTCATACACGTATGTAGTACAATCCGTTAAAGATGGGAATACGCATGAAAACGATTGCAAAATTCTGTAAAATGTTTGAAATACCCGTTATATTCTTAAACCGAAAGCACTCCTTTGTAGTTCATGATAACGATTATTCTAGTTATGAAATATTGCTGCACAACTTCGGTCTCCATTATGCGATGTGAATAAGTGTTTCGTACGGAAGTAGAAATGCCTCCTGTAAAAGTAGTTCTGTGGCGACCTGAATATGGGGAAAATTCTCAGATATATATCTGCACCTTGTAGCATTAGCTTTTGCGAGATAGCTGGAAGATATCTGGAACGAGCAACGCTTTTTGACGGTTTATATGTGATTCATTTTTTTATTCGACATCTCTTGTGCTAGTTTCCTAACTTTAAGAAATCGATTTCTACCATTTTTATTCTCGAAGGACAATTTATATTGAATTTAATAGTGTATATAAATGCATGTTTTTGAAGCATGTAAAGGCATGTTTTGTGGGTTTTTGTTTGAACTATGTAATTTTTGTACTATATTACTGTAACCAACAATTTATATGTTTATTATTTAAATATAGCTTGTATTTTTGAACTACTTAAGTTGTATTATTTATATAATTCTACTACTTTCAATTTATCATTCATAATTCTACTTGTAAAAATATATATTTTTCTAGTATACAACGCCACATCTTTCATTTATTCTTAAAAATGAATACTAGTATCGCCTCAGCTATATCCATCCATCATATAATTCGCTTTACACTTGCATTTTTCAGAAATTAGTGGATACATATATAACTTTGTTTTTTAAGGTGTATATATTTTGAGCATTTAAGTGTATTTTATTTTGCGTTTTTCCGACTTTTTAATACATATTGATTCGAGCGTTGGTAATTATGTCGGACATGTCCTCGTGCTCATTGGTATACACCAAAACACTCAGGAACATTGGTCTGGCTACAGAGTTTCAAACACTTCTCTGCAATGACGCAGAACATATTAATAAATTATTGACGTTTATAATATATCGGAACTACACTGTCCGACAAAATTAGCGGCCCAGTAAACTTATCGCTCCGCATTTTATGTATTTTAAAATGTATCAATGTGAAATCTGGGCTTAGGAATCTCCAATTTTTTCTGAAGACACTTGCTTATTGAGAGATGTCTGTGCCGCACCCAACGCACTGGGTCACCCTTCAAGTGAAGAGAAATGAAATTTTCGGAAAGATTAAGAAAAGGTGTATACTCGAAGCAAGTTGTCTTTAACCGATATGAAACGATAGAAGAAAATGTTCGAAGCGGCAGCGTGCAGCGAAGAGTTAAACCTTGCATTATGGAGCGAAGGTCAGCTTACAAATGACCGGATGTTTGCCCCATTGCCATGATTCATTTTCACCCCGATTTAACGGTGACAGGATTGTCAATCACTTCATAATGCTTATGCAGAACATATCGTGGTAAAGTCAATTCAAGGAACTTCACGTTGTGATTGCTTAGTATTTTAAAAGAATGCTTCGGAGATCTCTCGCTCTAAGCCACCTATCGGACGGTTTATATGATTGATACAATTTTATTCGACGTATTTGGTATAAAATTCCTGACTTTCTATGGCTTTGAGAAATCGATTTTAGCAACTTCAACCTCGTAGGGCAATTTCTCTTGAATACACAAGCGTATGAATGCATATTTTTGAAGATTTTTGTTTGAACTGGGACATTAATGTGAAAAGCTACAATTTTTTTCTGTCCCCACCGGGAATTGAACCCGGGATGACCTGTTGATATTCCAGAACGCTGCCACCCGAGCCACCGGAGGGACACCTTGTCGTATGATATTACGTTAGTAGTATCTATTGAAATATGTATAGCATTAATATCCGATGTAGAATGTTTCCAGTAGAGAGATTTTCCTGAAATTTAGTTCTGAGGGAGCACACACAGACATTGCAAGAAATTTTTGGGATACTCGTCCTTTTCATGACTTTTGTTTTTAAGAACATTCGAGAGTTAAAGTCTCGAGAACACATTTCGTTAAGCCACATGATACGAAGATTCGTACATAAAATTACGTATGGATAATCTTCATGTTCCGAAATTTACGCTCTACTTTGTTGCTGTCATTTTTAAGTTCTGAAAACAATTTGAATTCAAGCACGACTCGTCAGCAGTTTTTTAATAATAGTTGCGTTTATTCTCTGTCAGCGCCCACTCTTTGCTACTTTTGAACGCATTTTGTGTAATTTACATGTTTCCCAATGTTTATATCTTCTATTCGATCGATACGTTTAGCTTTTATACATTGCATACAAATTATCTTTCGCTTGAATACTTTCACGTGCACAATCTAAGAAGTTATAATAAGCGGATAATGTTGCATTATTTATAGTGCCAATACAACGTGAATCGGCGCTTGTACATTTATCTAGGTTAAATGTCTCCTGTACTAGGTACTGTGCCGTGCTAAGTAATATGAACTTATATGCTTCCGTAATACAATGCAAAATCAGGGTCAAGAAGCAGTTCGTTTTCTGCTTATCTCTTCTGTGGAAAACGGAACAGCTTACAATTTTTCGTGATAATATTTGCTTTACTTTGATCTAATATCTTTCCTACGGTTCTATAGTGAAATGAAGCCAAGGTAAAGTAAATATTTTCTTTATTTATGATATTTATATTTTTTGCCACCCCCACATAAGTGAAGCTTACAATTTTTCGTGATAATATTTGCTTTACTTTGATCTAATATCTTTCCTACGGTTCTATAGTGAAATGAAGCCAAGGTAAAGTAAATATTTTCTTTATTTATGATATTTATATTTTTTGCCACCCCCACATAAGTGAAGCTTACAATTTTTCGTGATAATATTTGCTTTACTTTGATCTAATATCTTTCCTACGGTTCTATAGTGAAATGAAGCCAAGGTAAAGTAAATATTTTCTTTATTTATGATATTTATATTTTTTGCCACCCCCACATAAGTGAAGCTTACAATTTTTCGTGATAATATTTGCTTTACTTTGATCTAATATCTTTCCTACGGTTCTATAGTGAAATGAAGCCAAGGTAAAGTAAATATTTTCTTTATTTATGATATTTATATTTTTTGCCACCCCCACATAAGTGAAGCTTACAATTTTTCGTGATAATATTTGCTTTACTTTGATCTAATATCTTTCCTACGGTTCTATAGTGAAATGAAGCCAAGGTAAAGTAAATATTTTCTTTATTTATGATATTTATATTTTTTGCCACCCCCACATAAGTGAAGCTTACAATTTTTCGTGATAATATTTGCTTTACTTTGATCTAATATCTTTCCTACGGTTCTATAGTGAAATGAAGCCAAGGTAAAGTAAATATTTTCTTTATTTATGATATTTATATTTTTTGCCACCCCCACATAAGTGAAGCTAAAGCGTCACTTCATTACACCAATGTGGTTCCGTATGAGCTTTTGGCCTTAAATGAATTTTGTGCAACAAAGAATTATTTCATAAAAATCTGTTTTAACCGAAATTATTGTATTGAATAGGAAAAAATATTACTTACTGTCGTATATATTAAATCAAATATTTACTTTACGTATGTTTTATCTTGTAGAACCGTAGGAAAGATATTATATCAAAGTAACGCAAATATGACCAGCAATTCACTACTACAACGATAGAACATACCTCGGACCATGTATGCCAAAGTACAACCTCATTACAAATGTTAATCCGATTTAACGTATGAACAAGTAATAAAAAATACGAAAATTTCGAAACATTTCTTCTGGAATCACTTTTGGTACAATTGCCAGCACGCGTTTTTCTCGGATGTGAACAGTATCACACAGAATACCACGCACAAAGACCTCAGGATGTGTAACAGTGATATCGCGCGCTAACTTCTCTAACGTTCCACGGACACTAGAAGGAAAGACAAATGAAAGAGCACAAAAATAGACCGATATTCTTTCTAGCGGCAAGATAGCAACTCCACCAACGTCTAGTACCTATGGTATGCGGCGGATAAAAGCGTATGTTTCTAGTATCAAGCCAGTAAATTTTAGTTTTATTTTCAACATGTGTACACTGAAGATATTTAACTTCCTAGACTAGTTAATCTGTCAAGAATAGACTGTTCAAGAGACGTTAATTTAATTTTCTACATGTGCAAGCCATTACATTCAAATTTTTATTTGACGTAGTCTATTGAATGGAAGGTTGTAAATAACAATATTTTACGCTGAATAAATTTTTAACCGGAAAAGAATCTTCAATATTATTACGAAATTAGAAAAGAATAAACTAGATTTAATAGTAATTGATGCGCTAGATATAGTGTGTAATAGCGAGGTGCAGGTCATATGGCCTTCTCTTAAACCTAACATTGACTTGTTGGTAAGGAGAGATGTTGGGTTGCAGAGATCTTATGGTATCGAACAGACATTTGTATGAATTACGGGTAACCCAGCTAAAACTCTCACCTAGTTCGGCGTAAAAGGTCTTGAAACCACGCTCTAGCATAGTGGAATATGATAGGCGTGCCTGTCCCGACCATGCGCAGTGCAAGCCAGTCATATTCAAGACAGTTTTGAGAACAGGATACCGCTACTCACCTTCAATACAGTCAAACATATTACGTAAATTTGTACAGCACCTTTAAAGTCTTATTCAAAAAAAAAAAAAAAAACGTCTTGCGTTTNTCCACTTGCACATCATAGTTTTAACTCACAACTCCCGAATACCTACTCGTGGAGGAGCGTTTGCAACGACAATAGCCAGCTGTAAATTGCGACGGACCAGAACTTGAACCCGGGATATCTGCTCTTCCCGCAGGTGTGCTATCCATTGCACCACCTTCCTCGACTCCCATGTGCGTACACAACTTCCACCTACCTGATCCGGTGAACCTTGGTCATATCCCCCTTCAGGAGATAAGTGACCACAGTCGGCTCGAATGCTGGTAGTGCGTACGGACTTACCGTATTACACTACTACCGTCTGTATGATGTGGAGTTGATATAGTAGCGGTCAACGTCCGTTCGATTGTTCTTCGCGAAATCGCAATCACCGGACGTGCCGTAACGCTCCCGTTCTGCTCGTTGGGTCCATGTGTCGGACAAACATCCACTCACATGTGCCGTCCGTCATTTGGGACACGTCCTCTGCGTCACGTGTGTTTTCTCACTTGCACGCGAATTGTATGTCGGAGGAAATTCAGATAAGAGGAGAGCGGTCACTGATCCCCAGACATTGACCTCGGACATTGGCATTCCTGAGAAAAAAATATTTCAGACTGCATTAGAAATCCTCATAGCTGGCCTCGGATCATCCAGCCCTTGCATTTACCGGTCTATTCCACGGAACACTTTTTCTCTTTCAACACATGGTAATAGCTGGTAGACTCTGATTGTTTGAAGATGGTGGGTGAGACTAATAATAAAAACTGACAAATTTAACATATGGGACTGGACTAGCTTCTTAAAGGGACGACTAGAATCTTACATCGTATGGAAGAAGTGATGTGTATCGGACGGGAGTTCAAAAGCGGAGAGGACACGAAGATGTGATACAGAGATCACGGGGACAAGAAAGGATCAAAAAGATATCAGAGACGCACGACAATCAAACTACGTTCAAAGTGAGGAATACAGAAAAGAGAATGATTTATTGCAAAGAATAATAAATCCGGAAAGTAGCCTTGTGCGAAGGAATAGGGTAGACAGAGAAGAATGTAAATTTTTTTAAAAATTATTGTTTGGCAAGTTTACGTTGGAAAGTTGCTGGAACGTAAATCGCAGTGACCAGACCTGTGAATAGGGGTTGTTGTGAATTTTTTTATGACATAATCTCGGACATGGTAAACGTGGAACCTTTTTCATCGGGAGAGGTTCGTCGATTGATTGCATCCGCGAACTTTAAGGATTTTTTACCTTCGGTCCCACTTCGTCACGTTATATCAATCTCCACCTTTACGTGACGTCACAAAACTATCTTTATCCTCTCATCATAAACAGTAATTAACCCTCTCCCATCATGGGATGAAAATCAGTAATTAAAAATTTGTACATAATCATTTAAATATCTAAGAGGTTTATAAACGTACAAGGTGTCGGCCGGACAAAACGGTACGGAAGGAATTATAAGACTTTTTTTTTACTGTCGAAAAATTTGTCTGACTTGTGACAATTTTCAACATCTATGACATACCAAATGGAATGTCACGCTTTCCCATCCCGCCCCATCACGAACCTTCATGTTTTACCTCCCCTACACACACACACACCTTTTCTTACCTATACCGTGTCGTAATGCATGGACGATCCCTAATTATTATTATTAATTTTGAAATTTTAGCACTTAATTACTTAACTCCAGACCAATGACCCTTAAATACTGAACAGCCATACATTGCATTATTGTTTCTAGTTTTTCCTTTCTTCGTCCCAAAATTACTTTCATACCTAGAACACTTCGGTTTATGACGAAATATTTGGGGACAAACTTAATTAGGATACGTTCTTTTCTACAATATACGTGAATAAATAAATAAATTTATTGTCAGTTATGAAACACGGCATAAAAATAGTAATGTGTAATCTGAATTGTAATTCTGTGGGTATGGTCCAGTCATTCGGCGAGTACCACTCGCGGGGAGAGTAATGTTGCTTCTCGTTAGTGCGTGACAGCATTTTCCCTACCAGTATAAAAAAATTCGGGTTCAAATGACCTCAATGTCGACGAACCGTAAAACCATAAGGGAAAAAAAAACATTATGAATTGATTCAAAATTTTGAGGTACTTTTTCTTCAAGCTCAATGCTAAGTGCGCTAAATATTGTTGAAATTCAGAAGCGGGAAATGAAATCGTTTACACTGGATGAGGACATAAGTTAACGTAATTTATGAACGAGCCTTGGCGTGGTTGGAGAAGACACTAGAGTAGCTTAATAATGAATGTGCTTTGGTATTGAAATATTAGAATAGAAGTGTGAATTTAGAGAAAATATGGCGATTAAGGTAGCATGAAAATTCAATTTCTTCTAATTGAAGTGGAAGGAGGCGCTCATGAAAGTTTTTATTAGAACAAGGATAAAACTCGCATGTTGCAGTAAGGTCGAGTGGAGTGACACATTGATAGTTGCAAAACCGGTTGCGATAACAAATCAGTGACAGATTCGTATTACATGGGACGGTTTTGGTTAACCCTGGTTTGCACTATCGATGAAGCACATGTAGTTGTATTAACCATCAGTTGTAACGCAGCGAATTATATTTTTAGTGGGAAAACGATTGACTCGTTACTTAAAATAATAGTACAATTTTACTTGAATAGTTTTAATTAAAATGCAATTTAAACCATAATTTTTATTAGTAAACGAAGGAAGAACTAGACAATTTAATCTATGTGAGGTAATATTTCTAATTCAGTTAGATCGGTTTAAGGTTCTCATTCTTAAGCCTAAAATGAGTTGCTGTCAAATTCGTCCCGCATTATATATTTCCTGTAGAATATTAATTCAGGTTGTCAAGCAGTATACAAGTATGATTGCTTTCCAAAGTTAAAGTTTGAACACATGGGTTCTTTGATGGCTTTATATTCCAATTCTGGAAGCAAATATTCTTCCACAATGTTGGCACGTGGTGCCTTGGGTAGCCACTGGTTCTTGAGGATTGATTTTCCTGGTATTCCTAGCGTTTCGTTCCTCGGCTTGAAGCTTTCTCCGCTGTAATTCAAAGGATGCCCTTGGTGGACGAGGCGGCGCCATTCTGCATGGGTGGATGCTACAAACTCCCGATTTGCAGGGTCAATTTAACACTTCTTTAGATCTGCCTTCAGAACATCTTTATAGCTGTTTTGTTGCCCATCCTGTTTTCTCTGTCCGATCTTTAACTGCCAATACATGATTTGTTTCGGGAGATGTGATTCAGGCATGCGAAATAAAATGACCTGTCCATCTTAGCTGGTGTTTTATTATGAGAGCCTCAATGCTGGTAGCTAACTCCAAAACACTTACGTTAGTGAGTCACTCATGCTACTTTATTCCTAAGATTCTCCTAATGCAACGTTGATATTTTTCCAGGCATACTAAGTGCATTCTGTATGTAACCCAAGTTTCGCAACCATAAAGTAGAGTTTGAAAAACAATTGCTTGGTAAACATACAGCTTAGTTTGAATACTGAGGTTATTGTTATCAAACACTCTAATTCGCATACGACCATAAGCACACTTGAAGCAATATTGGATTTGAACGTCAATGTTTGCATTTGTTGATACGTATCAACCTAGAAAGGGAAAATGTTCAATATTTTGTAAATTAGTTTAAATTATCTTGATATCAGGAGCAGCAGCATTACAGGATGGTATAAAATTTGCGTTTTACTGGTGTTCATATCCAGACCAATGCTTCTATATGTCTCGTTAAAAGCATCCAGGGTATGTTGAAGGTCGTCCTTTGAATTTGCCAATATAACGTTATCATCTCCATATTGGAGTTTAAGAGTAGATACCTTAATGTTTGCTCGCAATCTGCTAAGACTGATTAGCCCTCGAATAGTACGATTTCTACACCTTTTGGAATTTTGTCTTTAACCAGGTGTAGTATGATGCCAACGTATTGATAAGCGAGTGGGGGCAATGAAACGGCCCTGATTGACACCGGTTGTGAGCTTAAATGGTTCTCCAGGTCCACACCTGTTAAGGTCTACCGTTCATATCATCATGCAGTAATCAAAGAATCTGTACGAATTTTGGAGGGCAACCAATTTTACATAGGATCCTCGAATGTAATAAATATGCGTATTACATTCACAGGTTGAAGCGACTCTCAACTCTAGGCCTGTTTCTTGCAGGGTAAACATAGCATTCCTTGTAAAAGCGATACAGCGCAACCACGCTTCCGACAGCACAACTCCCGGTTATGTTATTAGCACGTAATACGGAGGCAGTAGGCGACTTTAATTGCGGAATCGAATGGATGACACAATGGAAAACGAAAGTCGACCCAGCATGGCAATCTCAGTGTAATCCTCCAAAACTACCCCGTAGATTTATTCTCCCTCGCAAAACCAGTTCGGAAGGGCTACGGGAAGTGTGGAGCTCCATAAGTGAAGGTTGATAAGGAGCCTGGGTGTGACTGGTGACGCTCTCCAAACTGTGCGGCGTATAACATAGGTGTCCACGAAGATCATTCCCGCCGTCGACGTGAGCCTGTCCACGTCCTGATTGTGGGATACTCATGTATTTCATTTCTTTTACTTTCCTTTTCTCCCACTTTATCGCTTTTATCTTCTGTACTGACCTCTGTGTGCTGAACGCTCACCAATGTGTTTACCGTGCATGGCGACCCGTGTCGTTGTCAGGTACAGCGTTTATTCTGTTCGTTTGTATTTTTCGTTTTTATTGTTTTTTTTACAGCGCGGATATGTAGGATAACAAATGTCTGAAATATATAATAAACCGTTTTTACGATATAACTTTTTGATGAATCTTGAAAACTGTGTGACGTACGTAAATGCTGTTTAGAAATCTGACCATAAAAATTAATATTCTTTTATTTTTTAAATAGATTTGTCTGTATTTGTTTCTTTTTATTTGAATTTTAAGAAAATGAATGTGGAGTGCGTTGTGTAAATGCAATGTCGAAGTGAGCTTTACAGAAATAGGCTTCTATTGCAAATGTGTTCAAAGTCAATTCTTAAGTGTTGTTTATATAGATCAATTTGTTCGAGGGTGGTCGGATAAACAAAATTACCCACTTACATACGACTTTGCACTTGTGGATATATACTATAAATAAGTATGTGTGTTGTAAAAATATACTGTTCCTCCATAAAATGTCGTAACTCTTGCATTATTTATTTAAATCGGTTATAAAATGGACATTAATTGTAGTCGAATTTGCACATGTGCGTCTATAAAAAAGTCATTGGATATATATCGATTCATATGGAAATAATTGCCTCTGATTTCGTCGATTGTATTTGGACGTGTTATCGACGAATCACTGTTCTTGAATCTGGTTGGGCTTAACATGATGGTAGATATTGTCGCGATTTAGCGACTACCTGCCATTCGACGACCGTTTGATTCATAGACCATGGCGCGTTGACTGCGTCGTTTCGGCCTTGAAGCCAGCCGCCTGTTCGGACGAGACAGACTAATAACAGTTGCAGACGCCTCCAGCGGACCCTGGGAAGTTTCCGCTACGATACGACCGACACGGATACGAAAGGGAAAATGATGTGGATGAACGTCAACTCACATGAAGTACGATCCTTATAATAAATTGTATTTTTTGTTTTCTTACAGCAGTTCAATTGCAGCTTATTTGTTAATACGGCAGTGAGCGCGCCCCAAATTCAAACACATTACGTCGCTAGAGGGTAGAAAATACCACACTTTTGATTACTGAGTATACAGTTCTATGTCGTATACATATTTAATTCTGTATTGTAATATGAAATAATACTTGCAAACAACATAGAGTCTATAAAATTCCAAAAACATTTGTTAATTGTTTTCTGCGAAAGGGGAACATGAGCTAAATGAATCATTTCATTTTATCTCATTCACTTGTTAAATTAACAAAAATCGATATCTTTTCCGTAGAAGGTATGTAAAATTAGAAAAAATCTGAGAATATTTATAATAAACTTACAATCGAATAAACCTATGTTTTTAAGACAATATCATTTTTTTGAATTATCGTCCAATTTGAATATATTCTAATTCAGGAGGGGTTTTAGTGGGTATGGTTGAGTCATTCGTCGAGACCCACACGCGGAAAGAGACATGTTGGCTCTCCTTAGTGAGTAACAGCATTTTCCCTACCTGTACAAAAATGTTAGGGCTCTTATGACCTCGATGTCGGCGACGCGTAAACCCCAATAAAAAATAATTCAACATTTCTAAGTAAACGAATAGAAGTATATAACTTTATAAATTTGCAGAGTAATGATTTTCCTGGTATTTGTATGACAAGAATGTGTAGTGGATACAGACTTGATAAGTATGTGTTTCATATATGGGTGATAATGACCGCCTTCTTTTTCTTTTGAAAAAGAAAAAGCTCTAATGTGTATGTGTGACTTACGAGTGGATAATGTGACTTTTGTCGTGACATTTTGGAATAAAGAAAGGGATAATGCAAGATTTGGCGTAAAACTACGTATATGAAAACTGTATTTTGGTTTGCATTTCTGTGAAAATGGGCATGTTTTTGAGTTTTGCATAAAGTGATTCACCTGCAAGCTTATGTATTGCAATTGAGTCATTAATTAACTTTTTGGAATACTCCTGTTTAACTATAAAATAAATAAAACTTAGTGGCACAGAAGAGAAACAATATGGCAAACGAAACCGTGAGTCATACGACTTAATCGACTAAAGGGATAAATATGGTTTTGGAAAGGTTGATGTTTGAAGGTGACGCGACTTAAAGTACCCACACCTATTGGTTGTTGGATAATTTTATTTCTACAATGACACTATCCAGAACGGATATTTCCATTGTATTCATTGCAATCTGTATCATTCGTGATATCAATACTTCCTATATACTACGCTTAAGTGAAAGTGACTTTTAACTCGACGTCCTTATCGGTACATTTAATATTTTAAATTTCTTTAATATTATTTCGAAGCCTTTTTCGATTCCTGATAAATAAAATACTTTTATCATAGGTACACGAACATCATTTTCGTTTCTAAAGTGGGATTTCCAGTCTTCAATCAATTTTATAATTGTAATATCTTTCATTTATCTAAAGCTGAATTATTCCTCTGCTTGACTCATCTACATTATCCATTAGTTCTCAAGGCTCTTTAAATGGTAAATAAATTCGGTAGTAGTGCAGAGGGACAAATATTTTCTTGCGCATACACCAAACTTTCATGTGAAATACCGCTTTTGCGGACGTAATGCTTGATACCCCATGGGAGCAGATTGTGAAAATTTTTCAAAAATGTTCTTTGAAGTAAATTGTTTTCAAAATATTCTTGAGCACCTGCACCAATAGCGAGCACGTTTCCTAAAAACGAAATATGAATGACATTACCCCATCCGTTTAGCCAGAATTGCTGGGCAATTTCTGTGGTATGAAGGACGCCCCAAATGGATATTTTACTCCAAATCTCGCGATCGATTTCTTTTTTACGTACTACGTGTATGACAACGTAATAATCTCGGTCGTGTTTCCATCCTGGTTTTTATTCACGTGAAAACGATATCTTAACAGGTAATTTAGGTTTGAATCACAGCGTTAATGCAGTTTTCGAACTGTCTCTTTAGCAACTCGAGAATTTCAGAACTCGAGAATTTGAAATGACATATGAAGTTTCTGGAAAATTCAGACTATTATTAACTCTATTACGGAATGAGGTATTTATTTCCTTAGTCGGGGAGATAATCCTGTAGTAGATTTGGAGAATCCCTCCTGAATTTCTTGCCACAGCAGCAAACAACCGGTTCTTGAAAAAGGTCAAGTACATATCCCACTTTCACTGGCGTTGATGATACCGTACATTTCAAATAACGTCTGCTTCTTCCGCTACATGTACAGTGGACACGATTTCTGACGATAGTTTTCTTCTGATGTGCATATTCGTAAAGACAATCTAATACGTGGAATATTCTTCGGAATTCTTTGTTTGTTTATAAATCTTAATGTTTATGCTTAAGTATGTTAGTTCGTTAGATGCGATGAAGAGAAAATCGAACTGAATAGAATCTATAGAAAAGTGGAATCCCTCTAAACCGGTCTGTTCGAAACCGAGGTCCTGACCGGTTTCTCGTTTGGTAGTTAATCCGATGTTCCAGTGAAAAATCTAGTCACGTTCTCTTTCCTACAATTTTATATGATGATCATAAATAATCAACCAAATAAGACGTAATTACAACTAACTCCTTTGTATGTACATACATAGAAACATAAACAAACGATTTACTTTCCAGGAAAATGCCCGCCCAACCATTCAATTTTTGATTCACTACCAGCCAGCTATTATACGCCGAGAGGGGAAAAACTTTTTCACGGGATAGACTGGTTAATCCGAAGCCGGGTAAGGAGGGTTCTATTCCGTATAGTAATTCGTACGTTGATTCGAAAAATTAAACTTAGAAAAAAATAATAATAAATGAACGGAAATGCACTGTTTTCATTACTTTATTTTGTATTTGTCGCAGTTGACCGTGAATTATTTATTTAAATCGTAATTTTTAAAAATATAGTACCGATGTATGACCATGCGTATCTTGATTTTGTCAGAATGAATTTAAAAAATATTTTTCAAAAAGGGATTCAACCCATGGTTACTTACTCAGTTTCACTGCTGTGTAACCATTAATATAACGAATGATAATTCCATACGTAACTATTTTGCTAATTTGGTGACTCCGTAGTTTACGTTGCCCATATATGATTTGTGTGTGTGTGTGTCTGGTTTTAAGGAATGATTCCTAATTTTATGGAAATGACACACTGTATTTACCAGGTAGAACACATACGAGTAGTAAATAGAAAATAACCATTTGTCTTCAATTGTCGCAACGTCTCGAATATGTACATATGAGGAACGGGTTCGATTCCCCGCTGAGAATGTTATATTTTCATCTACGTGATCTGCCTGATTATTCTTTCCTTGTGTGTTTAACATTTTTATTGTGTGTCTTAAAAACTTTTTTTCAATTAAAGAACAAAATATGTCAGATGTCTCGATAACGCCGGTATAATCAGCTTCGTGAGCTTTAGAAGAGACACTGAAATCTGAAACTTAGGGATATTAAAATATAGACTCTCCCAGAATTTTTTAGCCCAACGCACGAGAAGATCTTCTGAAAACAAACCAATTTTATAATCTGACTTTTTTCAAAATTTCACAAAAATCGCCCGGATCATCAAAACCNGCCTCACCTTCTGGTGGAAAACGCATGTTTGTTGACCAATTAGTGGGCCTGGAATAAATTTGTTTATTATGTGCCGAGGCGGGGTCGAGAATTTTTTTATAACTTTTGATCGGTTAAGGTTTGCCCCCTCCCCAAGGGACTTACATGTAGTAAGTACGTGTTTGGCAAACACGAGACCCCGAGCTGAGTCTGGCATTACTTCCACTTACTTGTGCCAGGCTCCTTCATTTCTCTTTCCTGACCTCCCTTGGCCACCTCTTGTTCTTTTCGATCCCGACGCTGGGGTATCTTTCATTTTCTTCTTCTCCTTTTTGAGTAATGATATATGTAAAGTTTTGAGATAATTGATATTTGAGTTTGCAGTTGTAATTCAGGGGGGTTTTAAGTGGGTATGGTTGAGTCATTCGGCGAGTCCCACACACGGGGAGAGTCATGATGGATCTCCCTAGTGCGTAACTGCATTTTTCCTACCAGTACAAGATTTTAGGGCTCTAATGACCTCGATATCGACGAGCCGTAAAGCCTTACACAATTGGCATGAACGATACTAAAAATTTCTCTCTTCAGAAAACTATTTAAATATTTTTTTGTGTCTGTTATAGTTTTTGTACGCTCGAATTTGTTAACTTTTATGTATTAATAACAATTTAAGCAAAACATCTGTGATGGCTAAAACTTAGTATATTGCTTAGAACTACATTATCTAGCGATTTATGGGGGAAAAATTGGACCATTTGTGTAGAATCAGACATCGGGGAGAGTCATGATGGATCTCCCTAGTGCGTAACTGCATTTTCCCTACCTGTACAAAATTTTAGGACTGTAATGATCTCGATGTCAGTAAACCGTAAAGCCCCCCCCCCCAAAAAAAAAAAAGAAAAAAATCGGACACACACAATGACCTATAAGAAGGTCGATAATTCAAAGATACTCGGTTAAAAATATTCGGAGGCTACCCCCAATAGTCAAAATTGACAGTGAGAGTTTCGCCCCAGCTTATTTCCGAACTGCAGCGACCGACCTTGGGAGGTCACACTCTATAAAGAGATACGCAAAACACATAATTAAAGTAAGTGTATATTTAGAGAAAGGTTTAAGCAAATAAATCATTCATTTCTAGACCAATACATTCAGAAAAATAGTCAGGGTTATAATTTTAAAAATTGTTTGTATTTTTACAAAAATTTATGGGAGGTGGCATTGAGACACGATATCTTTCATGACTAGCAACATTCTATTCTTTGTATTATATGTACGAAATTTTAATTTTATTGAAATAAAATTTTTATTCAAGAATAACCTTTCGAAAAAAATTGCAAAGGAGTAAGGATTTCCAGGAAAAGTCTTAAGACAAAGACGGGTGCAAGATGGACATAGGAAAGAAAAGATAAGCTCAGAGAAGTAATGAAGGAGTGGTGGAATGAGACGAAGAAAGGAAAATCTTGTAGAAATGAACGTAGTCGTAGTGGCTCATGCGAATACTAGTAGTAAAAATAAAATTTAATTAAACCGTAATACATCACACGGACAAATATTTCAGTCAGTGACCGTGAGGTGCAATTGTCATATCCGGTTTTAGAGTTCCATAACCGTAAAAACGGCCACCGCTGCTGTTACCATCTGGACTGTGGGCTTGGCATTTTTGTAACCGCTGCTAAAACACTCGTCCGTGCTTCACGCACCTCCGAAACACGCGAGCGAATGCAATTGTTACTTATGTATGCGCTGCGCAATTGTTTGGAGATCGTTTCCGTTGTGAGGAGAGCCCCTAGCGGATGCCGGTCAACGCCGGATGCGGTTTCTCCTGTTTACGTATACACTATGGAGATGGTCGGCGCTTACCTTGAATTGGAAGCAGAGCATGAGTTACGTAATATTTTTAACATTACATTTTGGCTCATTGCAAACTGATACACGTAATTCTTCTGATGCATTGCATGGATTTTAAGTTCATTGACCTTTAAAGAATTCAGTTCGATTTTCTTTTCATTATAAACTTTGTTGTCAAAAAAAGCAGTTACAAACTACGTATGACAACATGGAGTAAAATAAACTAATTTGTATTCTTTTTAAGTATTGAAATTTGTTTTTTAAGAATGTTTCTTGCTAGTGTCGATCGATTGCTTATTTTACTTTCTCTTGGAAGGGGCATGATAGAGACAATTTAGCACTGTTTCTAGATTTTCAACTATATTTTTGTTTCTTTACCAAATCGTTCATGGATTGTTTAAAGAAGTTTATTGCGTGTACTATTTATTTCCTGATTTTTTCCTCCAATTGTTTGGTGGCTTGAGAAGCTTGTAGTGTGTATTTCAACTCTACATATTTCATTTTTTTAATTGTCTCTAGTGTAAAGTATATCTATTTTACTCACAGATGACTTAGTGTAAAATGTGAATTCTTGTTTATCCTTCAAATGTATTCCTATAAATCCAATAATTTCAATTCTTGAATTAGAAAAATTACACTTGGAGGTTGATCCTTAGTATTTACTACATGGATTAAGTCCCACCCAATAATCTTTTTGCCATGATATTTTCTCCAGAAGTAATTGATGTCTTGTTTAAAGAAAGTTTCTTTCTCTTTTCTTTTATTGTCACGTGAAGGAGCATGTACATTTATTAGTTTGATATTAGTAATCCTGCAAGTTTAAATGAGATTTTTGTGGATTTTATTTATATTGGCTTTAACTACGAGTATATTATGGGTTTGAGATGTACAATTTTTGATGAGCGACCAATAATAAAAGTTAACCTCTACGTTGTTTCTTTTCCTTTGCTTGTAGAAAGGATGCCTGTCGTTATCTTTTACTTATTTTGTTCCACTGTACCACATTTTTTCTTTGAAGATATTAATTTTTATCGTCAGATTTCTTTTCTTCTACTTCTTGTTACTCTCCTTCTTTACCATTATCTTTCTCAACTAATGTTTTATTTGTGGACTTAAGTCCTGTGTTCTTTAAGTTCTCAGCTTTTCTCTCTCTGACTTTTCTAGAAATCATTGAAATTGTATAAGGTCTTGATATTCTTCCTCGTGATATTTCTACACATCTGAATCAGTTTTCCTGGTTTCTCTCGGTGTATCCTGTCTCCTTGAACATACATGATCCAGTCTTTGCATTTTGTCCTCTTCTTCGGGTCCTTTGTTTCCCTCCTCTGTGGTTTCTTCTCCATTCATTGGCTCTTCGTTTACCTCCTTTGTTCCTTCTTTTCCATTTCCCATTACTTTCTTCCGTTCATTACTGTTAATGTCTTGAACTTGTCACTTTTTTTGGTTATAACTTCAGCATAGATTAATCCAGTTCCCTTGTTTTCTCCAATTTCAAAACTTCCTATACTCTCATTTTTTCTATTACTCACCTGACACTTACTTCATAAATGATCAATTCCCTGAGATATTGAGTATGTTCGGGGATTACCTTCATGAGACAAATCTCCTACAACACAGCACATTTATGGATTATGGTATATGCTTCTTCAATTCTATATTCACAACCCTAACTTCATTTATTTCCTTTATCCTTCTGTTCTCCCCCCATTTGTCATTGTGTATTCTAAATTTCTATTTTTCCAGGTGTTGTCAAGCCCTAAGCCCCCCTCCAAAAAAAACTTTCAAAAAGGTGGGGAGGGGGTAAATACATTCATTTCTCTGTAACCAAACCCCGCACGGGTGATGTTTACATTAATTTTTTTTCTTTCCGCGTAGAATGGTTTCACATACACCGAAATCTCTCACAATGTCGTCACACACTGCTTTTTCTCCAGTTTCACATACACGCAGTTAACAATAAAGTTCAGTTTAAATCCTACAATCTCCTTCTCAGGAATTTTCAGCGTATCCAACACGAAATCCTTTACCTCATATTCCTTGGACTTACAATTCTTAAAGGTTATCTTGAGAGTCCATGCAATACAAGGCAATTTTTTGCAATATCAATACGAGAAAACAATTAATTAAAACCGAACGTAGCGAAGTCCGCACAGCAAAACGTCCGCCTTGGACGAGAAAAGCAGACTCGCACAAGACGAAGCGGAACAAAGTAACCATTTTATATAGTGTATAAATCCCAATTATGAAAAAAACGAAGAGTTGAACCGGGACCCTCTCGATCTGCAATCGAATACTCTGCCTCTACGCCATCCCATTTTATTTTTACTTTTTTTTTTGTACTACCGACCCCACCATCGCGGTACTCCTTGTTCATATCTGCGTATAACCCTACCTTTCTGGGTTTTTTGTCTTAACATATGGGGTTTTCTTGATTCTTCTGTAATGTGCACTCCGTTTTATTATCTAAGTTTCTAGTATGTTTCAAAATTTGTCTTGTACTTTGGATATTTTTTCAGATTTTTTTTTACTTTGGTTAATATGTGAAGGTGGTATTGTATTAAGTTGGCGTCATAAAGTAGTGAATCATTTGCTTGTTCATCCAATTTCTTACATTTGTGTTTGTTCTTGGTAATTTCTTTTTTCCGGATAAACAATTTCAAATAAATGTATTTCTTCCTCCTGCAAGCCTAGTATCTCACTAACATGGTTCCTTGTCCATTCCCAAATATTCATGTGTTTTTCATATAGTCTGTGGGTTGGTACATCAAGTTGTGAATACGTACTGAATGTACATAATGCTGCATCTGATACACCTTTTTCGACAACTTTTCATGACATGTTTATTACATCATTGTTTATTTTGTACAATGTAGCTCTGGCGTCACTATATATTAAATTGTTTCCTACATTAAATTCCATGTAACAGTTCGATATTTTGTTATATAGAGACACCTTTGTTTCCACGACACGAGTGGGAGCGTGGATTCAAACCCTGCTCGGCCGAACTAGGTGAGGTGTTCGGCTGGGGTTTCCTTCACCGTCATTTATTTGGACCCTCCCACTCTTTACATTTACCACTTCACAATGGTTTAAATTTAGACACGTATTTTCAAGAACAATCTATCCACTGTTCTGTCCTTTTCCTAAATCATTATATTTAGATTGTAAGAGCTCTAATGATCTAGATGTTGGCGAGTCCTAAAACCCCAATAATGATAAGTCGGGAGAAAGGCATTCGGATCACCAGGCATTCAGCTTTGCTAGAGCTTGTCGCTTCATCATTGGAGACTTGTTGCATCAACGTTTTGCGTTGTCAGGACAGATAATAATACTGCTGACACAAAAAACATGTGTTGCAAGAAGTCTAGAATTGCTATGTCTTTCCACATTAGTTGTGAATTTGTAGTAGATAAAAATGTTGCTTGTGGTCAAAGAAGGCACTCTCTCTGTTTTTTTCTCTCTAACCTCTCATTTTTGGCATTGTCGATGTATTTTATACTGCAATCTTTGCAAATAAGTAAATAACAACTATTTATACAACTGTTAAGTCACCACACAAATAAAATTTTAATTGCCAACTACAGCACATTGTAGTAGTGTATCTAGATTACTTATTGTCATTCCCTGTAGCGTGTGATCATTTTTTAACATGGCGACGTATGAGAAGAGTTGATAACGTCATGTAAATAGAACATTGATATTTAATTTGAATCTCAACATATTTATACCCTTTCCCCCCTTGTTACTACAAGAATTCGTGTAGAATAAACGAAATCAATGTCTATGTAGCATATCATTAGAAACTCTGATGTTACAAGAATTTAATCTTCGCCGAATTTTATTTAGTTCAGTTTTTAAAATTTAGAACTTCATTCGGTCATTTAGACTTGATTTCCCGCCATACAGATTTGCGCACCTCCAGATTTTTTATATAAGTAACCGTTGTTAATTTTTAAGTCGTAAAGAAAAATAGTTTAGCAGACAGTGTAGTTTTGACTTACGTTGATGCAATACGCATGTCACAATGGTATATACACAATTTGTGTGTAAACTGTCTGGAAAAATTCAGTTCGTTTTTCTTTCTTTCTTATACTCAGAAAAGCAGACGTAAAACATTATCGTGAATATGATTGTTAATTTACTTGTAGTGTATTTATGATCGAAATAATCTTAGTTACTTGAAAATAATTTTTAAAACTATTTTTTTAATTGAAACTTCGACCTTTAGCCAATTTTTTGCGACTTGCAATTTGATAATTTTGTGTGATAGTTTATTTTTGTAAGAAGTGTAACACGAGTGTCCTAAAATATGACTTTGAAAGGGCATTTATTGGAATCCTCTGTTCCTACCTGAAGATCTGCCACGGAAGGTCAGCGCTCCTAGTGAATTGCGTAAGGCGGCTTCAAGCAACGTAGCTCGTCAACTGTTTGTAGAGAGAAAGGGGCTTGGCTGATTGGATTCTTGGCTGATGCAAGTCGGGTTTGCATTCGAGGGATGTCCCAAGCAATTTGTCAATACTGTCGTAAAAAAAAAGCTTGATATTTGAGCATTAATAAAACGTTAACCCGTTGTTCCACACAAAAATTAACTACAAAATTTTCCATATTCCATTCTGCATTTATAAGAGTGAATTAATTTTTTTAATACATCCTATTTAATTTGTAATATTTTCCTCGCCCTTGCTGCTTCCGCACAGAAAATCTTTGATAGCACGTAGATCAAATATTGCTAAAAACTTAACCGCACATTATAGTCAGCTTCATAACAAGAACAATATCGTTTTTTACCGCCACCTAGAACTGAGTGAACGTTGATGTGCTAATTTCGTAAGAACTTTTTTATTTTACGTCAAATCAATTTTAAACTCTGCAAACCTTTCAACAATAAGTGTCCTTAAATTATATTAAGATTTATTTGAGGAATTTGTCTGATGTTGACATTGTAAATAAAATAAATAAATTTATTGTCAAAAAACAGTACAGACTGCGTATGACCACGTGGAGGACAATAAACTAATTTACTCTCCGGAAGCAAGCAAGGGACCATCCCATCAATTCCGATCAAGGGCCCTAAGGCAGAGGCGGATTCAAAAATTTCAGCAAAAGTTCCTAGATAAGATAAAAAGTTAGCTGCGAGTTATAATACATATATAATGTCAATATGTTTGTAATTTAACGCAAATATGTTTGTAAATTTACATGTACAAGTTATTATCGAACTATAGATTATTCTGAGTATAGTGTTTAAAAATCATAAGAGTTGAAGAAAAACTAAATTCACGATTTATTGTTACAATAAACACGCCCCTAGACAAAGCCTAGAGAACCTGTATAAGAAATCCGCCTCTACCCGAAGGAAAAACGGAGAAAAACCCGGGCCAGGATGGGGCTACAGAATTAATGTACACAACCGTGCCAAAGTTGAGTACACATAAAACTAAATTAATATGAGACATACGGCAACACAACCATGCAAGAAAATAGTTTTTGAAATTGTTATAAGTTATTTAAAAAGTGCTACAGCAATGGCGTGATAAAGTACAAGACGGATTTAACTTTTATTAAAATCAATAAATTCTTTTACATTGTAGAAGCACTGGTGCAGGAGGTAGTTTTTAACCGCGGATTTGAAGATATTCAATTTCATAATGTCTTTTATATTCTTGGGCAGGGAATTATATAGAACGATTCCCGATTGTTCATTATAAGTAATAAAAGATTTTGTCATTCTGTTCTTTTGCATTAATAAATAAGGTCTTTTCGACCGCATGGCGGCCGTCTTCAGTGCTACAAAAATGTTTTATAAAATATAAATTACAAAATAAATATCATTCTAAAAATAATGTACCTCCTTCTACTTCGAAAAGTTAAACAGAGCTATGAAGCTTATTCACGTATTTTCACTGTTTGTTATGTACTTATTGGAATGTAAATCAATGTTAATAAAAGTAATAATAATAAATTTATTGTCAAAAAACAGTTGCAAACTGTGTTTGACCACGTGGAGGACAATAAACTAATTTACTTTCCGGAAGCAATCAAGGGACCATTCCATCAATTTCGATCAAGCACTCGAAGGCAGAGGCGTATTTAACATTTAGCACATTCCTAAGATAAGAATAAAAAGTTAACGTGTATTAATATGAACATAAAGCCATCAAATTAAAACACAAAAACCGTTCTTTCAGAAATACGTTATATCGAACTATAGATTATTCCAAAAGTTTTGTTTATAAGTCGTAACTATTAAATAACACTAAATTTGATATTTATTATTTCAATATATGCAGCCCGTAAGCAAGAGCCTAGCGAGTCTGTATAAAAAATCCACCTCCAAAAGAATTCCGGAGAAAACCCGGACCAGGATGGGGCTACATATCTACACAACTGTGTCAAGGTTGAGAACATATAAAACTAAACTTATATGAATAAAAGACAATACTAGAATACAAGAAAATAGTGTTGAAACTGTTTTCAGTTATAAAGACGACTTGAATTTTTATGAAAACCAGTGAATTCTTTTACTTTTACGATTTCCTTGTGACCTGATTGATAACAGCCATGTGTTATGTTCAACACTTCGTTTTGCGGTAAAATGAAAGTATGTAATTAAAATAAAAATATTATAACTTAATACTTTTTTCGACCACAATAATTTGTGAGTTTCGAGTCAGGTGTAAACGAATTTGTAACAAGAAAAAATTAACGTAGCAACAGAACCATTGAATATGATATAAACAATATTAACAGAAAAAATTGAATTAATTGATTTTTTTCTCTCTTGTCATTCGGCAAAGGCCTTGAGAGGGTTTGAAATTATAAAAAGTAAAATTCAATTCTACTCGATCGTTTTTCTGCGTAAATTCAGACGCCAATTTTGTGTTTTTAGTGAATGAATATTTACCTTGGTTATATGAAGGACGTATTAAATTGTTAAGTATTCCTTTTCTCATTCTATAAATTTTCTCTCTCTGGTGTCATAAATAAGTCGCTGTATCCATTTTCATCCTAAGAGTTTATTACTCACTAATATTTTAATATTATTATATAAAATCCTTCTGCATCAGTGCGAAAAGAATTAAATCTGAATTGAAGAGATTTGGCATATACAGGCGTATACTTATGTCAGAACCACGATATTTAAAGCATAACTACGCATTTTTGGAGCGTAACTGGGTCCTTCCAAAAGGCAATTAGTGCCTATCCGTACATTTATCTAAAAGAAGAATGCTACGGGTGTGCATTCAAGAAAGAATATTTCTGTCTCTAGACCTTTTCTGTTTTAGTTTACTATTCCCCGGGGTTGATACCCATTCCTTCTGTTCACCGTGACCTGAATCATAGGATGAACTGGAAGTTGGCATCCGACCTTGGTTCCGGCTGTCCGAAAGTTTCACACATCCATTCTTTCCACAACACGAAGGAGGTTATGTATCTTCATTATTTCGTGTATACCTGCCTCACTTTTCTACGCAGTCAGCTTTTGATAGTCTTGCAGTTCTGGAAATCATCTCCATCACTAACAAGTTTTAGGTGCGAAGGAATTTAAAAAAAAACACTCAATTCCCTTTTATTAGGGATACTTTACGCATTCGAAGTTTTAAGTTTTTTTTATGTTTTCTTTCTAATAATAATTTAAAAAATCTTAACTTTGTGTATGCTAGAAAGGTGAGGAAACTGCTGCTGATATTGCATGGAATTGTAAACTTATATTTTGGATTAAATAAAGCACAACAAAATTCAGTATTAGACATGTATTAAATTTGATCCTTGTAATAACAATTGTAGACGACGAGGAAAAGCACATGGTGATAAATGAATAATAATAATGATAATAATAATAGTAATTTATTAAATTGACTAATGACATCGGTCTAAATATAACAATAACTCAGCCAAATACTCCCAGTTTTCCTTAAGTATCTTATTGCAGAAAGAGAAAAGGCTTTTTGTAATAGTAAATTTTAAAGTAGTATCTAAACAGCAGTGCGAGTACTAACATCATAACGAATTAAAATGCGGAAAACTTAAAACCATGAGTTGCGTTCTAGTATCAAGTGCTGACTTAGTTCTCTCTAAGCATCTAAGCAAGACATTTTATATCAGATGGAACAGTTTGGGCCTCGAAACGTTAAAAAAAAATTTATTTTAATTAACACGTGTTAAATACATCAAGTCGTTTCTCACATGTATTAAATCGTCGATTGTGTCACACTCTCTAACCGTTTACGGGTAATTAGCGGAACAGAAGTTGTAATTAATAATACATGAAATGATCAGGAAACTTCCATATTATGTTGATTGATATTGTTCTTGTTGTATTGAAATATGCAATGCCCTGACGTCTCTCTTATATATGTATGATATTCAGAATGTTCAGATTTAAACGACGGACTAATTGTAGAACGTTTG
This sequence comes from Laupala kohalensis, assembly GCA_002313205.1. Taxonomy (NCBI): domain Eukaryota; kingdom Metazoa; phylum Arthropoda; class Insecta; order Orthoptera; family Trigonidiidae; genus Laupala; species Laupala kohalensis. Next base: position 282,092 of record NNCF01128700.1, read on the forward strand.
AGCCAAGGAACCTAATGTCAAACTTTGTATTTTACCCGAGTTTAAAGTCATTTTGTTACATATTCTGTAATTTACATAAATGTTGTCCGGGAGAAATGAGATAAAAATTTGAGCATTTGTAGAATTCAAATAATTTTCAAGAAAATTATGTTTGTTTATTAAAATGATCGATAACGTTTCTGCAAAGGAAAAAGGCCTATCGTTACAGCGGATGCAATTGAGAGCTGTGACGGACATAGGGTTTGGTCTTACAGTATTATATCCAGTTTGACTTAAGTCTTGTGTTCAACTTTTCACAAAACTTTGAAATATTCATTGAGGAAGTCAAGAATTAACCACTAATTCGCAGAACTGATTTTTACTGTTAGTCGAGGACAATTATTTTGTGAAATGAAAACTTAATAAATTTAGATTTTCGTTTGACTCTTTTTCACGATCATAAATCTTCAGGCTCATGACACGGTTGCTGTTTCGGATGGAACAGTATTTTCCGCAGTTTTTCTTCAATTATTCTTGTAACTGTCACGTGAGGTATTGTGAGATTTGAATAATCCTCTAATTAAGAACAATTTAATTATTCTGTTGCGAAATTTTGGACGGACGCAGAGTGAGAAATTTAAACGAACGACGGTTTGGAGAAGTGGGCGACCGCAGACGGGACGCGGTACNAAACATTTGCGCAGTAAGGGTATAAAAATTTATTACCACAGCGTAGGGAATCGTTCGAACTTTCATTTGAAACGTATTTGGGTAACTATTTAATCCTGGTCGTTTCGAGGAATAAAATACCTCAAGATAGCTTTCTCATGCCTTATCTTAAAATTCCAAACAAAAGTGGAAAATGTTACTAAGACATTACCGTGTATACCGTTGCGTAGTACCTGCTGAAACAAGTACCGTTGCTTTCTCAACAGATTTCACTTATCTGGTGTTTCATTTCCCCAGGAATTTATTAGACTCGGTGTTCACTGCATGAATCGTCTTGTTATCTTCTTCATCTGTACTTCTTAGGGCATATAGATCCTCAGGTAGAAGGATAAACTTCACCATTAAACTCGACACTTCCTTAAGGATTAGGTCTACGCCGGTCTAACTGTGTCCATCCCGTCAATAGGCAGCTCTTTCAGTAAACGAGTTGGCTTTACCACAAAAAAAAATCTCTATAAAATTTGTGACGTTGTTATAGAATAATTGAAATCTACGCTAAAATGTTTTCATTGTGAAATGTACATGACGAGGTAATTCTGAAAATAATTCCTACGTTCTCACCCGACTTGCCTCGTCAAATATGAATAATGACAGCGTAGATTTATAACCAAGTTGTGGCCCCCCGACGTTTGAAATAAAATTTTCTGCTGCCCGCGAGCTCCAGTACAAGTTTCACAAGTGTCTAGTTGGACACGGCTGAGAAAGGGTATTAAAAAAAATAGCATTAAATTAGTACTGTGTCGATTATTGGCAAACGCATTGTCAACCACATTTTCCTGAAGAACGCATCGCGAGGTATTGTTGGCAAACTTATTTCAAGTTCTACGTTTTGTTGATCATGGCTGGATTGATTCACTGTTGTTTTGACAATTGAATAACTAACAAATTCGAAAGATAACAATGGGGATTTAATACATTATTTACGCACAAAGTAAGTATGATGCCAATGCAGTCATGGGAATTCAGAAAATCATAAATCTGTGTGTCATTCCACGTATAAAGATGTATGTAACCGACCATCAAAGATTTTAATGAAATTTTTCGTTCTTATTCTGTCTTTATATCCAAGATACATTCCACAATTTGAAGTTTAAAAATCAATAAAATTAATTTTAAAATTTGTAAAATTAACTTCTTAAATAGAATTCCTATTTTACCCAGTGTCATTTATATGAGCGCTGTCCAACGTATCGTCGCTCGCGGGTCGTTTACGCAACACGTTTGATCGAACGGACCCACAAAATCCGATGGGGTTTGCCAAATTTTGTCCGACGAATAAAATTAATAGACCATGTTTATTTTGAACGCGATATTTTGAATATTATCAACAAATTTATATTAGTGCAAGCTGGAAAATGAATTAGTATATTTCTTCATTTTTTAAAAGGTATTTTTAATATTTAGTACAATAAAAGTTTTCATATTGTAATGTAAGACGAGTTTATTCAATTTTCTTTCGCCTGACATACCTCGTCAAATATTAATTCTGGTAGCGTAGATTTATATCACAAAGTTGTATTACCGAACGTTCGATGAAAAAAATGTTCTAAATTGTACTATAACTCGCGAGGGCCGCAAGAAAAGTTTCGCGTGCCGCCAGTTGGTATTCTAAAACAGAGAACTTTTTCATTTACAGAAGAAAATTAAACTTTAACAGTCGAAATGAACAGTTTACGCGGTACGTTAATTTTATTGTAAAAGTAAGAGTAAATATGTCAGTGAATTTATGTGTACGAATTTATAAATTATTATTTATTTGGTTTAGTTAATTTTTGCTATATAATCTCGGTAGTCATGTACAATTTTATAGAATTTCAAGACGAAAAAATTAAATATATTAAAATTTCTTTTAATTTTTTCATCTAAAAAAATGCCACGTCAAATGTTTATTCTGACATTTTTATTAAAAAAATTCCCACCTTCCAATGTATGATAAAAAATTTGATTTTTAAAAAGAAGTATTTCTCGCTTGTCGCCAGTTGGACAACATTGATTTATACCATACTTTTCTGTCCATTTTCGTGCTGGGGACCTTAATGTGATGTACAATTTTGAAAATAAGATTTTTTGTGACTTTTTTTATTTTCCTGAAGTAATACGTTTTACAGCGGCGTAGCGCACGGGTACTCACCTGAAAAATGTAAGAATTAAACTAATGACAGTTCATGTCACATTTATAATTTCATTTCCGAGAATTGTTGGTAAATCTGCAGTCAGACCAATTTGTCTCCGTATACTTGAGTATCAACTGATTGCCCCACCAAATATATATATATANTTGTGTAACACATGAAGTATTATTGCAGCAAGTAAACACACAATTAAGAGTGGGGGAGTGAGTGAGAGATACCTTATTGCATAACAAATAAAGAAAAAAAATCGTGTTAAAAAAGTTTTTCTGTGTGATGGAAACATAATGATACGTCCATTTCACTCATATTTGGAGTAGCTTCTATTGTTCCTACTGTACACGAACGAGGAAGATAATGCAGTGAAAAGGTACGTACTCTGTGAATTGAGAAAACTGAAACCGATGATAGTTATTACTAGATATCACAATACGGTCCAATTTCACAATGCGCCCAATCTTCTAACAGTATCTTCAGGGAAAGAAGCATTTACCTCAACAAAATGTTTCGTACATTGAATGTCTCACCATCACCAACTTTTCCTCACTGTCAGTTCATTACATCTTTGACAAAGATTTCTTTTTAATTTTTTCAATTATGAATGAGAAATCGCGTCTGCGTCCTCCTTCCGTTTCGAATGATAAGCTTTTATTTATTATTATTATTACATGATGACACTGCCTTTTGGTGATGTTCAGATAATGAGGCCTGCTCTTCTTCCAAACAATCACTTGGATTCTGGAATTTAGGAAGAATTGGGTTTTCAGGGAACTTACAGTACTGATTCGACATTTGTCTGGAATAGGTGAGAGAAACCCCAGCTGAAAACCTCACCTCATTCGGCGGAGCAGGGTTTGAATCCGTGATCTACCGCTCAGCGACCTTCCGTGTTCTTGTTTCTCTTCTGAACCAATCTATAATATGTGGGTTTGCAAATTCTGAAAGATGGTGTTTTCAAATGTCGTTACCACTGGATGTGAAACATAGGAATAGTAACTACTTCGGCAGTCTGCGTGACATATCGCAAAACATTTTTAATATTTTTCAATGCGCACGGTTTAAAAAAATGAGTTCCGTTCTACACGCATAGAATATGACACGTTTTCTGTCTGTAGTATTTTTCTTATCCTGTTCCGACTAATCGGTACCTGAGGGGCGTATATAGGGTATCAATCTTCCCGCCCCTCCCCACGTAATTAAAAGAAATTTGTTCGTTTCGTATTTCTCCTAATATTTGTATGCGCATACACAGAAATAAAAATATGTGCATACACAGAAAAATTTGTATGTGCATGCACTAAATAAATAAAATAATTTAGGTTGTTTTAGATAGACATATGGTATCACTGACTTTTTTGTAGAACTCTTGAAGTCAAACAATATTGCTAATCATAGTTGTCCGCTATCTCTAACGGTTTAGGCAGCGAAAGCAATTACAACTTTTTCTCCCCTTTGATTTTATCGATACCCATTTCTATCTTTCTTTTCGTATATTTTTAAAATAGAAGTTAGCCTATGTTCATCCTGCACTTCTAAACTATCTCCATGCGAAATTTCATCACGATCGCTTCAGTGGTTTAGTCAATCGCGATCAGATAGCAAACAGACATACATTTTCGCGTTACTCGTTATATTAGTATGGATTAGCTTTTTTCCGATTTCCATTAAATAATTCCATTTCACAAGTACATTTTTTTTACTATCAACCAGCGACCGACGTGTGCGTTTTGCACTCGTGTTACCGTAATCGCGCGTAGTCCCCCCGCAAGCGGCCGCTGCAAAGCACTCCACTAAAATGGAAAAATGCTCCTCGTGCGGATCGAATCGAGTTTCGCTCTGTTCTACATTACTGCAAATAATAACTACTCCTTCGAAACCGCAGGAAATGACCATTTGCGACTGCTGCGTATATCGAAGCACCAAACGTTTACGGAGAGACTTGGGTTCTCATCGACGTTTTAAATGAGCTGTCTCCGACTATTTCAATGCATTTTTTCGAAAGCGACGACACGGGATGGGGTTTGTCAAAATGTTGCCCGACGAATAAAATAAATGGGTCATAATTATTTATTTATAACACGATATTTTTATTATCGTCAACAAATTCATAATTATTCAATCTAAAAAAATTATTTAGAAAGACTGTTCATTTAAAAAATGTTTTCAATATTTAGTAAAATAAAAATATTTTTTCATATTTCATACCGCGAGGTAATTCCAAACACAATTTTGTATTTTCTTTCACCGAACATTCGACGTCAAATATTTATTCTGAGAGTATAGATTTATAACTCAAACTTGTGCCCCCAACGTTTGATGAAAAATTTGATGTAAAACAGTACTTCAACTCGCGAGTCGTAAAAATTGTGTGGCGGGCGACAAAAGAAAATTTAAGAATTAAATTTAAACGGCCGAAATGATCATGGTACTAAGTACTTTAATGTTATTGTAGAAGTAAGAGTAAATATATGTCAATGAATTTATTTGAACGGATTTACAGATTAAATGTATTTAATTGGTTTAGTCCATTTTTGCTATAAATTCTTGATTCTTTCCGTTTTCAATTCATTGCTCTGATTATCTAAGCGCACTTGAAGCAATTTAGACTATGTATCTAGCTGATAAGCTGATCCAGAACATCCAGGATGTACTGTTCTCCCTCCAAAGTGACGGAAAGATCATAATGTTCTGCTGGATTCCCGGGCACGTGGGAATCAGAGGAAATGAAGCAGACCTTTCCGCGAAGGCGCATGTCTCAAGAATCGCGTGGATGTCTTTACGATTCCAAAAAGGGGTCTCCTAAATTCTATCAAGACAAGGATTCTGAGTGAATGGAACAATGAGTGGTTGGCTGTTGAAGGGAATAAACTCCGACTTATCAAATCTTCTGTTAAGTCATGGAGCAGTTCCTGTATGTCTGCCAGAAGCGACGAGGTCTTGCAGACCCGCCTGCGCATAGGGCATTGTCCTCTCACTCATCGGTATCTCTTGCTACTTGATGATGAACCTGTTTGTGAGGAGTGTAGCTCTTCTCTGACAGTGCGTCACCTACTAACTGATTGCAGAAAATCACCAGAATACGGAAACAAATTGGTCTGACTGCAGATTTATCAACAATTCTCGGAAATGAAAAAGATGATGTTAATAGACTATCGAATTTTATGAGTAGGTCGGGGCTCCTCTCACAATTTCTCGGGAGGGTTTGAATGTGCATTCTTCTTTCTTCTTCCACATCTTCTTTCATTTTATCCTTCCTTTCCGTGATAAATTATAATTTTAAGATTTTTTTCTCCTTTTTATATGTGTTCGGCAATTGTTTCCTTTTCTTTCACCTTTGTATTTCGATATTTGTTGAATTAGGAGGGTTTTTTAGTGGGTATGGTGGAGGTATTCGGCGAATCCCATACACGGGGAAGAGTCACTACGGGTATTCCATATGGTGCGAAACTGCAATTTTCCCCACAAGCAAAGGCTCTAATGACTTTGATATTGGCGAGCTCTAAAGTCCCAAGGGAAAAAAAATTACTCCAGTGGTTCTCGACGCATTTAGATCGTGACCCGCGACTTAAAGAAGTATACTATACTCATTGATATGCGATGTACTCACTGATAGACGATATGTATTTGGCACGTTTATAAAAAATATCTAAATACAAAGCGCGAATTGATTCAATAAACTAATGTGATAGGCTCGCGTATTTCTGGTGAATGCGGCGTTGGAGTGCAGATAACTGAAGTCAAGCGACCGAGAGATATGTGACAGTTTGTGTTTCTCACGTATCCTGTACAGGAAACACACATTTTCTTAAATTGTCTTTCGTCTTTTTAATTTTTTTTAACGCACGATTTTGTTCAAGTACCTAAATTCTTTGACTAAGGAAGATCCTTGTGCAGATAAATTTTAAATAATTTTCCTATCGCCAAAAAGTTTTAATAGTAAATTTCCCGTCTTAAGGTACTTCTATATCTGGCGTTCGGTAATGATTGATTAAAATCCAATATTTTCGGTTCACTACAAATTGACAGCTCAAATGTAATTGTCACCTCACTTTGTTGTTCCAAGAAATCAACAAATCTTGATGGGTCTATTTTGGGGTATTTTACACTTAATTAGTTATAGTTATGTGATTGTTCCGGTCTTCTATAGCTGTTGGATCACAGAACTTCCCCATTTCGTGAACGACAACGAAATGCTTCTTTCCACTGCCATAGTGCGACCTGTTATTTTCGCCTCCATTCTTTTTGCAGCGTTTACAACAGGGATAAAATTATGCAATCCTTGAGGAGCTGAAATTCATTCAGCTATCTTCAATACGGCGTGTGGTTCTATGGCGTGACTCTGTGTTCTGTGCAGTAAAATTTTTCTGTCCTAACAGTCCTGTCCAAATCCTCTGCGTTGTTATAAGTGTCAGAAGTTTGGACACACGACAACATCGTGTAAGGGACGTGATACCTGTGGAAAGTGCGGAAAGGAGGCACACGAACCCGGCGTCTCATGCCTAGGGCCTGCAAAGTGCGTTAATTGCACAGGCAGTCACCCGGTATGGAGCAGGGAGTGTGTCGCCTTTCTTGAAGAAAAGAAAGTGCAGGAAATAAAAACTACGGAGAAGATCCCGTACGGTGAAGCGCGGAAGAAATACAGGGCTTTACACCCTGTATTTTCTACCAGTTACTCCACCGCAGCCAAGACTCCAAAGCAGATGAAAAACGTATCTGTTCAGGTCGATTTCACTGACGTGTCTACGACAACGTCGTGCACATGTCAGTGCAAATGCGGCAAGAAAAATGACTCAGTCCTTCCCGAGAAACCTAAAACAACACCATCTACAAAAAAACCAAGTAGTAATAAACCTACTGCAACAAAGACAAAGCCCGGTTCTAGGGCTAAACCCCTGAACCCTGTTCAATTACCAAGCAAAAAATCGCACAGACGTAAAAAGAACGTCTCTGTGCTTTCTTCCTCGGAGTCTATAATGTATCTTTTATCTATAGCTTGTTTCCTAATTATATATAATATTTTTATTATAATCCCACAATTTCAATTCTACTCCTAAAATATGAAACATTTAATCTATGGGGCTGAAGAAGAAAAAATAATTTCATTAAATAAAGAAACAACAACATATAACAAAATAACTGAGAGCTGACGGTTTTGCATGAAGGTCAATATGCTTCTTATGGTCTCAAGAACTTGTAAAACGATCTAAATGTTTCTGCGTTATGAAACCATATACAAGGCACATAAAATAGCATATTAGCGTTTTCTACGAATGAACTCTCTATGTTCACTTATACGGATGGTGTCCCATGTCACCGACAGTTCATAAAGTTTTATGTTATTGGACTGCTGTAATCAAATACACCCTTCTCTCCATATAGGCCCCTCTCTCAGAGGCAGCAGCCGAAGCGCGCAATAAACATTTCAGACTTGCGGCGACGACGAAAATAAAAACTGTGATGAAGATGGGAACTTGAACGCCAATTTCAATTTAATTTATTATCTACAACAATAACAATACACATTATAACTTCTCACACTTTTTTCAACCTTTATTGACAACCCCATTTCTAAAAAACTCGTCTCTACTGTTGAGGACGAGTATAATTATAACTATATTTCACGTATGGTTTTGATATGGCCATGTTCCTTATTTTTTTGATGGCCACCCTACTTTTTGGAGTTAAGCTTACCAAAAACTTCGCTATTCGACATCCGCATCCAGCGTGGGATCTTCCTACTGTATTGTTTAATCATTTCCAGCAGTATTATCGAATCAGTTGCCTGTTTTCGTGGGATCTATTCATATCTTGCGCTAAGTTTATATAAGTTTCTCAAAGACTGTATTTCATGAAACCCAGTATGCTTTTTTGATTGACGATGACGAAGATGGATTATCTTTTGCAAGTTGTTAATAATCAAATGAATTTAGTGAAATCTGGTAGAATACATACAGGTCATCACATATAATGCACCAAAATCTTATTAACAACACCTTTATCCTATTACAAAGTACAAATAAATTGTTCCCTAATTTATTACAAAATAGCTACTACAAAATTGTTAAACCTTAGAATAACATTGTTTACAAGCATCATATTGAAAACATTTAGTATATTGGCGCGGTTGTAAATAATTTATTTAACGTAGGCATTAACTATTTGTTTATTTTTACATTTAAGTTATGTTTATTAAACATTTTTCAATAATAAATTCTTTGATGTCCAACACGTAAGATATTTCATCTTTTAACCATTTTCTTACTTGTATAGAATCGAACTTATGATTATCATCGTTACATGTCATAGGTCACTTGATGATCTCAAAGTAAAAAAAACACAACATACTGCTAAAAACTAGAAAAAAGTGTTATATTTCTGAACAAAAACAATAAAAATATTTATTTATACATGTAAAAATGATTATTCGCCTTAATTGGTCAAAAACACGCGATAAAATACTTCTGACCAGGTTTCGCCTCGAAATACTCCACGGTGCGTCATGTGCATCGGAAGGACCAGGCAAGCATTGGAGCAGCTTGGCAGTCAGTGGGAGGTGCTTCACATGAAGCAAACATTAAATGTTTTTGAAAAATAATATTGCAACCAAACACCTGACTATCACATGGCTTGTCAACACAAAAACACTGGCGCGAAGCCGGGTCGGCTTGCAAGTATTACAACAGTTTTTTTTAATACATAAATTATGTATTTATTGCAACGATTCGTATTACGACTCGCCAAACATCGTTGTAATGATCTATGTGGATTGGTTAATTAATTATATTCTCCTGTGAATATAATTTGTTATTGTTTGCAAGCTAGGAATGCGTGAATTTGCAAATGTGTTTTCACGTGCGTTGCAGATCAACTCTTTTTTTTCTCTCGTAAATTAGAACAGGTTGCAGTTATAGGTCTGAGTCTCATCTATGCATTTGTGAATTTAGAATGATAATGTCTACGAATTATTCTAGGGATTTATTAGAAAATACATCCTGAATTGAAGTTTATTCGTAATCATTAAGTTCATTTGAGAATATTTCTATTTTTCCGCATTAATGTTTTTATATCCGTCAGGGCGACTAGGCGAAAGTATTTAATGATAGCTCGAACCATACGCTGTCCCCTGACGATGGATTTTCATACCCTCACGGCGCAAAATTTTGAATTATTTGATTTCAAACTACTATGTGCTTTTATGGAGAAACTTTTGCGGGCTAATGTTTTTTTTTATGTATATGTTGGCAAAAGTACCGGCGTAACATGGAAATGCGAAGGCAATGACGTTAATATTTTCATACTTTAAGAATAATTCACCAAAAGCTGTAAAAAATGCTGTTCTAACAGACATGTCAGCAGCATCACGTGACGGGAGACAATGCGACCCTTGTCAAAGAAAGAGTCAAACATCTCTATAAATTTATTTTTAAGTTCTATATTCACAAAATAATTGTCCTCGTCCAAAAGTAAAAATCAGAAGAATGAATTGTTAATTAATAAGAACTATTTGGTGAGTATTTCCAAGTTTCGTGTATAGTTGGAAACTTGACTTCAAACACCGCGAATATAATACCTCAAAATACATCGATACTTTTGCGAAACTCGTGTGACTTTCATAAAATTCCTTTGTATCCACGGGTAACGTGTTGCACGTGCCCTCGAGATAACCGTATCAAATTTAGTTAAGGCTTACGCACTTATGTCGGAGCCGTAATAAAAATATTAATGCGTGTTTGGAGCGTCCAAATTCTCGGGATGCAAACGAAGAAAGGTATAAGGAAAAATATATGGTTCTTTCTCGTCTGTGTTTGCTATTTTATTTTCTATTGTCCTCTAAACGTGGCCTCGGCGCGCTCGCTATCTGCACCGGCAACACCGGAGAAACCGACTCCGAAAGGTGAACACTTGGCCGTCAGCTTTCACTCGCGTCCCAATCATGGAATCACAATGGAGATAAGAGAAAAGAAGAAACTCAACAATAGGATAGAGAGGAAAGAGGGAAAAAAAAAAAGGAAAAGAGGGGAATGGAATGAGACAGAAACAAGAGAACTATAACACAGACAGGGCTCTAATGACCTTAGATGTTGACGAGCCCTAAAGCCCCACAAAAAAAATATATATATATATAACACAGAAATCAACAGAGACAGAAAGTATTCAGAGAGGAAAAAAACCCAAGTAATGGTCAAACGGCCGAGAAACCGGGTTCAGAAAATAAATTAAAGCGAAGAGGAAGAAGAAAAATCAGTTTGTGACGAAGGTGATAAAATTTACTTTGCGTTTGGCTGAAGAGAATGACCTTGCCGCGGCTGTTGTTTGGATGGATATTCGAAAAGAAAGAATCCTGAAGAGGTAAATCTTAACTTACTTTCCAACTTCAAATTATTTTAGAACTACTCGGCGTTGCTCGGGTTTTGAAAAAATAAAACTTAATAATTACTGGATATTATGGTATTCGAACACCTGTCAACAGGACTGAGATTTCTTAGCTCATTTTGTCTGGCGTTACCCGCGGTTCTTATATTATCTTTTAAACCGTATATTTCTGCTTTCGTAATATTATATTTTAATAAACCTACAAAAATACCCAGTGTTTTCAGTATTCCATGCTTGTATATACGTAATTACGAATTAATGTAAAATCCAGGAAGAAGGAAAATACAATTTATAACCACAATACAATAACAATACAATAATGCTCTGAAAAATTAATAAACAAAACACACAGTAAAGATTATTTTCCCCCCAGAGGACTTACATCTAGTAAGTACGTGTTTGGCGAACACGGGGCCCCGAGCTGAGTCCGGCATTACTTCCACTTGTGCCATGCTCCTTCCTTTCTCTTTCCTGATCTCCCTTGGCCACCTCTTGTTCTTTTCGATTCCGACGCCATTAGGGCTAGGTATCTTTCATTTTCCTACCTCGCCCCAGGGGACTAACATCTAGTAAGTACGTGTTTGGCAAACATGGGGCCCCGAGCTGAGTCTGGCATTACTTCCACTTGCTTGTGCCATGCTCCTTCCTTTCTCTTTTCTGACCTTCCTTTGTCACCTCTTGTTCTTTTCGATCCCGACGCCACTAGGTTGCGAGGGCTAGGGTATCGTTCATTTTCCTCTTTCCTCTTCTTTTTTTTTTATAATGTTTTAGTAATGTTTCAGTGAGATATGTGTGGATTTGAGTTTTGAGTTGTAATTCAGGAGGGTTTTTAGTGGGTATGGCTGAGTCATTCGGCAAGTCCCACACGCGGGGAGAGTCATGTTGGCTCTCCCTAGTGCGTAACTGCATTTTCCCTACCTGTACGAGTTTTAAGGGCTCTAATGATCTCGATGTTGACGAGCCCTAAAGCCCCACAAAAAAAAAAAAAGATTCTTTTGTTCCCACACGAACGCTAGAGAAGAAATGCTCGTTCACTGAGTATACGATAAACAAAGGTTTTCACTCCGATTGAGTCTGTACGCAAAAATGAATAGAAAATTGTGAGTTAAACGCAACAGTGGATAATCTTCCAACAATTAACAATGAAAGACTTCAGAATGAAAAAACCACGAAAACGATTCTATCCCCTACACCCACTATAGGGTAAAATGCCAAAATAATCCAAAATTCCGTTTCTAGATATTTAAATAAGCTATGGTGAGGTACAGAAGTGAAGTTGAAATCTCAATCAATACGTGAGATTTTTCGAAAGAGAAAACGAAAATTAAAAAGTAATAAAATACGTGATGGGGTAGTTTTTCGAATTCTCAAGTAAAAAGTGCTCTTCGCAGAGTTTTGAAGCTCCAGTGTGGAAATTTGCATCATGCTCGGTTTCAAACAGTAAATTTGTAGCTTATAAGACACATCTCTCGGGACACTCTTCTTTATATATAGAGATTTGTAAAAGAGGAAAAAGCTATTTTGGCTTATCTTCATGAAGCTATACGAGATAGATGGGTGGTAGAGACTATTGGTAGAATCCGGACCGATTAGCTGGGTTTACCAACAACTTGACCCTCGTGTTAGTAGTAGTCAGTAATAGTGTTATATATATATATATATATATATATATATATATATATATATATATATATATATATATATATATAT
>NNCF01128700.1:295037-309839 GCA_002313205.1 Laupala kohalensis
ATACATACATACATACATGGAGTACAAGGTGTATAGAAGGAGGAGGTTTAGCTTTTTAACTGTCACTGCATTGTAAACCGGGGCATTGTAGTTAAAAACTATAATTTTTTTTCTGGCTCCGTCGGGAGAATCAGTGAGTCAGGGTGAATCAGCTGAAAGCTAGCCCTGAGCTACCGGAGGGACTTTCCGACTTATATTACAATTAAAGGAATACTATACGCGCAACTTCATATACGACATAACCTGATAAATAAAATATTTTTATTAAAATGGGTATAAATCGTGTAAATTAAATGAGGTAATGGCAACAAGGGAAACGTTTTTTAAAAATCGCCTCTTAATGCCAACCCATGCAGGCTTCTCAGTGCATGCCTTGATAAGTAAACACAGTCTTGCTACTCTGTAGAGGTTCCCATTGTCGCTGTACCTGTCGCTATCGCCCCGTCGTCCCACAAAATTTAGCTGCGGTTTTTTGTCCCCTGTCTAAAGGTTTTATCTGTCCCATTCAACAATGTACATAAACTCTTGAGTCACTTTGCACCTAAATAGAAACACGAAGGGGAACGCACAGTGTTTATTGGTTTATTGTAAAGCCGTAGCAGTATATTGGTTCATTGTCTCCTACATAGGCATGCGCAGTTTGTAACTGATCTCTTGGCAATAAATTTAAATTATATCCAAGTAACTATTAATAATAGTTGTGAAAGCGAATTTTTACTTTAAAATTAATAACAACTTAAAACCACAAACTAAGAAACAAGCCAATATTCGCTCCACAAGCTCGATGCAGAAAGTATAGAATAGCGTCAATTGAGTCCGTGATTGAATTGGTGTCCGAGGTTGGCAATGGATTCAAGTTCGAATGTCTTGCCAATAGAACACAGGGTACCCATATCATTAATCTTAAGGACGGTTGCGGAGTAAAAGCGTAGACTACATTGAGTACAGGTTCTACACCAAGCCAGTTGGAAATAATTAATAATTTATTGTTAACAGTGCTGTTACAAACTGCCTATGAGCATGTTGAGGACAATGAAGTAATTTACTGCGACTAATATACAATAAACACGGCGCGTTTCCGTTCTTGACTTTTTTTTACTTCAGTTTTTTTCCTCGAAGCCAACAAACACGACTTGAGTGCGTCACATCTTGGTCTTCCGGTCATGCGAGGGAGATGCGCAGTTTGGGAATCCTGGACACCCCTCGTATGAGCTGCTACCGCCGCCGCGTCGCAAAACCTGTTCGTCTGGTGCGCGCGGCCGTCGTAGTAGTCTTCGTCCCGCACCTTCTAGACGTCCTCTTAAGTTCGTCTCTCGCTGCGTGTCTCCGCACTTCCGCTTGCCACACAACAGCGACACACAACACGGTGGAGGTTTGCTCACAGCCCGCTTCACCGCCACAGGACTCGGCTTATGGTGCCTCTCTACAGTGATCAATGGATTCATTTGACAAAATGAATTATTTGCCCTTCATTATATTACAAATACTTTGCCACCCATTCTCTTAGTTCCGCCTCAACGAATAAATTAATGTAAATAGTCAAATTTTATTGTCAAAAACCTGTTACAAACTGCGTGTTACCATTTGGAGGATAATAAACTAATTCACTCTCCGGAAGCATGCAAGGGACCATCCCATCAATTCCGAGAATAAGGGCTCTAATGACCTTGCCGTTGACGAGCCCTAAAGTCTCACACAAAAAATCCGATCACGGACCTTAAAAAAGAGACGGATTTCAACTTTAAAAACTTACCTCACCGTCCACGCAAAAGATATAATTGCAATTATTATTGATGTAATACATTGTCTTTTCTTGAAAATACGTGTTTTCTCCACAAAACGCGAACCCTTAAATCAGAGAAGTGATGGAAGTTTATTTTGATTAGTCGCTAACATAGTGAGTTTCACATAACTTATTTAGAGGTCATTATAAAAAATATTTTAATACTATAGATAGCATTAAGGACGAGTTAGGGAAACTGAAGACTTTCTTCCTTTTTTTATGTAAATGTTTTGAGATATGTTGATATTTGAGTTTTGAATTGTAATGGTTTTTAGAGGGTATGGTTGAGTCATTCGGCGAGTCCCACACGCGGGGAGAGTCATGTTGGCTCTGCCTAGTGCGTAACTGCATTTTCCCTACCTGTACAACAATGTTAGGGATCTAATGACGTCGATGTCGGCGAGTCGTAAAGCCCCAATAAAAAATTGAGCCTTTTCCCTTAGTGTGAGGATTTTGCAGGATTTCTACCTTGGTGAGTGATTTATTTTATAATGATTTTAATTTATACACATTTCAATCTAATAAATTGTATCTGTACAACCCCGGACTTTTTGGGTCTTTTTTTATGATTCAACTATTGTACATTCGATTTTACAACAAAAATAATTATGTCAATGATTCGTACTGATAGAAATTATATAGAAAAATTATTCTTTTTATAGATTATGATATCACATTTTTATTACGTTTCGTACCACGAAGTGACGAATTGTTCGTTTTATGCAATATGGACGTGTTTTGGTTCTTTTAAATAAGAATCTTCCTAATAATAATTTGATCATTAATAATATGAACTACTTAGCCTCTTGCATCGAAGAGGCGGTAGGAATAACTTGTGTGTTAAATTTGTAAAAATGTGACAAAATAAATGAAAGTAATAAGTGAATGTACTTATGTGTATGAATATGTATTTATGTGTGTATAGTAATGATAAAATTTAAAGAAGAGTAGATCGAACAATTGTGTTGAAAATGTATTGGACGTTGGTTTGTAAAATGAGAAATATTCTATTATTTTTTATGACGAATTTCACACTTATTCAAACATTCAACTTTAGTTTATGATCCGTCTGGTAAATAAGACAAACATTTTCAAAATGTCAAGCAAAGATAATTATTTGCACAAGAATTAAAATCCCGATGCGACTCAAGTCGTGGGAACTTGACTAGTCTTTTATACCAATAGAGCGGAATTTTCTGAAATATGTGACATGGAAATTGGAATTACAAGTTAGTTAATTTTAATAGATGACATCGTTTGAAAGTTCACGGGACTCTTCATTTAGTTGCAATAATCCTTAAGAATTGTATGGTTAATATTGATGAATTACAATGGCAGAAAAATTGACTTAAAATTGACTGTTAATCAATGGATGTGATTCTTTCACTTGCAGGACAGTTGACTATGAAGGTAACTAATGTTTCCGCCATTATATTCGATTGCGTTACGTGTTGGTGGACAATCCACTGAACGTACAATCAACGGAACCGAATAGTTGAAACAAATTTATATAAAGATTGTGAAGGACATAACCTAAAAGTTAAATGAAAGTGAAGGAATTTAGAGGTCTTAAATATGCGCTTTGTTTATCAAGCTTTAGAAGTAAATTGTATTTTCATTCTGCCAGGATTATAATATAATTCATAATTATGTTCATCATACAATACTGGAAACCCTGTGTATTTTTGTATGTTTACTTTGTGGTATTGAATTTTGAAATTAACAATACTGAAATTTTATCATTACTAAAGTAGATAAATTTTCAAACTAACTTATGAATTTAGAATATAACGTAAGAAGCTCGAGTGACACCTGGCAAAATTAGCTAAAAATTCAGACCTTTTTACAGTTCAATAACAGAATATCCAATAGTATTTGTTTTTTGAAACAATTGTATTTCTTTCAAATCTCGGGCAACGCTAGTTGCTCTGCTAGTATCCAATAAATGGGATAAAGTTAAACTTGATGTTAAGAAAAATACGTTAAATCATTTTGTGGTGAATGCCCTCTATTGTGTTGTTGCTACTCTCTACAGATTCACTTGTATCACCCTTTGCTACTTTGTCCTGGTCATTTTTTTCTTGTTCAACCTTTAATAATTTGTCTGTTAGTTTAGAGCTTGAACGTGCGTGATCTTGGTGTTGCCAGTTGTTTCTTTCGTGTGACGTCTGACGCCAGCTGTTGTCTGGTATTTCCTCTTATTAAAATCGATTATGTGATTCGCAAACTTTTCGTCCCGCATTCTTTAACCAAATCGTAGTTACTCACACGTATGAACTTCTATTTTCCTTTTAAATTAAGTATTTTTTTGTGAAAAGCATTTATAAACTGCAACTGGTTACTCGCTAGACAATAAACTTTTTCTTTCTTTCTTGGGGTTTTAGGGCTTGTCAAGGTCAGTAGAGCCCTGACAATAAACTAATTTGATGAATGATGTAAGTGATGTTAATTTCTCTGATATTTTGTCACGCCATTGTT
The DNA here is from genome assembly GCA_002313205.1 of Laupala kohalensis. Taxonomy (NCBI): domain Eukaryota; kingdom Metazoa; phylum Arthropoda; class Insecta; order Orthoptera; family Trigonidiidae; genus Laupala; species Laupala kohalensis. The sequence continues at coordinate 299,299 of NNCF01128700.1, forward strand.
ATAGTACTCTAGATAGATTAAATTCCTTTTCCATGCATGTTGTTTTTACTCCTATTTAATTTTTTTATTTCTAACTTCACGCAATCTTGGCAGGATTGTATACTCGTACATTATCTCTTTAGCTCCACCCTGACCCTGGGTTTTCTCCGGTTTTCCTCCGGGTAGTGGCAGATTTTCCATGGGAGGAAATGACATTAAAAGTCTTTTTATTAGTAATCTCGATTTTTCACTGCAAATAATATCTACGATTCATTTTCGAATAGTAATTGGATAACGTTAAGTATTTTATTAATTTTTTTGTAAGTATTATATTCGCCACTGCCTTAGGCATGGCTGGTATGGTCCGTTGCTGGTTTCCGAAGAGTAACTTAGTTTACTATCCTCCACCCCCAGGGGGCTTACATCTAGTAAGTACGTGTTTGGCGAACACGGGGCCCCGAGCTAAGTGTGGCATTGCTTCCACTTACTTGTGCCATGCTCCTTCCTTTCTCTTTTCTGACCTCCCTTGGTCACCTCTTGTTCTTTTCGATCCCGACGCCATTAGGGCTAGGGTATCTTTCACTTTCCTCTTCTTCTCTTTCCTCTTCTTCTCTTTTTTCTTCTTTCCCCCGCAGGGAACTCAGTTTACACTGAGTATGGGTTTGGCGAACCCACGGCCCCGAGCTGGGAACTGGTACTGCGCCACCAGTCCTCGGACACCGTAACCTTTGGACATGCTTCAGCGACCACCATTGGCGCGATGGTGGAAAGTTGCTTGTTTTAAAGGGCGGAGATCTTGCCTTCATTGGCCGGGTCGCGAGGAAGGATTAAACCTCTATAAAAAACCCCTCAACCTCAAGGTGTGTTACGCGCCGATGAGGTGAATGGGTGTTGAGGTCAAACACTCTCTAGCGGACAACCTCTGGGGCAACTGCCGCACCTCAGTTGAGCAAGGCTTAGTGGCGTGATGCGGGGGCTCCACGTCACCGGACATTTATTTCCTCCGAACTCGTGGGTCAAAATGAACGATTCTTGTATTCCCCTAACCCTTTCCCTGCCTTGCGAAGTGGGCGAGTCGCAAGGTAAGTACTCCGCCTCAGGATCTTCGAAGCGGCCGAGGGTTTCCAGCCCTCCCGCTTCTGAAACCAAAAATGTAAAGTTAAAGAGCATTCCTTACCAGAATGTTTTCATTATAATGAAAAGAAAGGAAGGAACTTTGGAAAAAGTTTCTCCCTTTTATATACATAAAGGGCTGCAAGGAATATGTGGTACTTTGAAAAACATTAAAAGATTACGGAATGGTACCATGTTGTTGGAAACCAACTCCAACAAACAGGCACAAACACTGTTAAAGTGTCAAATGTTGGGAGAGTTCCCTGTGACGTGCGAGCCCCATGCTGCGCTTAATCGCAGCAAGGGGGTCGTAAGTTGCAGGGATATTATAGATATGTCAACTGAAGACCTAGTTGAGGAATGGGAGGCTGACCACGTAGTTGAGGTCAGTCAAATCCTGAGGAAGGTTAATGGTGTTCTCGTGAAGACCAGTTCCTTCGTCTTGACTTTTGACTGTCCCCAACTACAAAAGGATATTAAAGCTCGATGGCTTAACCTGCCGGTGCGACCCTTTGTTCCAAATCCTCTGCGCTGTTTCAAGTGCCAGAGGTTTGGACATACAACTACATCTTGTAAGGGCCGTGAAACATGCGGCAAATGCGGGAAGGAAGAACACGAACCCGGCGTCTCATGCCCGGGGCCTGCTAAGTGCATTAATTGCACAGGCAGCCACCCGGTGTGGAGCAGGGAGTGTGTCGCCTTCCTCGAAGAAAAGAAGATACAGGAAATCAAGACTACGGAGAAGATCCCGTACGGTGAAGCTCGGAAGAAATACAGGGCTTTATACCCTGTATTCTCTACCAGTTACTCCACCGCAGCCAAGACTCCTGTAATCAAAAAGAACGTGGCAATCCAGGCCGATTTCACTGACGTGTCCACGACAACGTCGTGCACATGCCAGTGCAAATACGGCAAGAAAAAAATCCAAGTAACACCTGTCAAGCCCAAGACTCTCTCCACACCCCGTCCATCTAATTCAAAGACAAGCAGTGTACCACATATTACTTCAAATATAAAACATCTTAAAACCAAGGAAGGTTCGAAGGCTAAATCCCTGAACCTTGTTGACTTCGTAAAATCGAAGCAAATAACAACAAAGAAGTCCCAGAGACGAAAGAAAAACGTCTCTATACTTCCTTCCTCCGAGTCGGAATGTGCATTGTCCGACGGTGACGCGGAAATGCACATTCAAGATCCTGACCCCGGAGGCTCCAAACACTAATGGCTTCCATACTTCAGTGGAACCTTAATGGCTATAGAACTAAACGTGAAGAGTTACAATTCTTAGCGCGTCGTAATCCGATATGTATCTGCCTACAAGAGACACACCTTTTACCAGAACACTCATCCTCTCTGCGAGGATACAGCAGCTTCAGATATGACGACACCACGGGAGATCGAGCAAGAGGAGGAGTTGCCGTGTTTGTTAGAAACACAATCCTCTGCTCACCTGTTCTCCTACAAACCCACATCCAGGCTATAGCAGTCAAAATTTACAGTGTACCATCTATGACCGTGTGTTCTATATATCTTCCTTTGCGAAGAGCTTTGCGGAGATTTAAGGCTAGTCCATCTCCGGAACACCTCGCCGCATATCGGATTGCTAGAGCAAAAGCGCGCAGAACTATCAAAGAATCCAGATCCACCTCCTGGAAAGAGTTTCTAAGCACCATTAAGAGAACAACATCGTCCACTAAAGTATGGGAGTCCATCCGAAAGATATCTGGAAGGTATTCTCGAGTCCCAATATCTGGACTCAATTATCAGGGTCGGGTTCTCACCAACAACAGAGAAATGGCAACAGCAATGGCTGAATATTTTGCTGACCTAACATCTACAGCAAACTGCGATCCTGATTTCGCGAGAAAAAGGGAAACAGCAGAGAGCACATCTTTTGACTTTCGTTCCACCAACTGGGAACCCTACAACTCTCCCTTCTCTATGTGGGAACTTGAGTCAGCTCTAGCGACAGTCCACAACACTGCTCCTGGCCCTGATTCAATTCATTATGAAATGCTGAGACAACTCAGTCTCGAGTCGAAAGAATACCTTCTGGATATCTTTAATCTTTCTTGGTCCGAGGGAGTATTCCCTAATTCCTGGAAGGAAGCAACGCTTATCCCTTTATTAAAACCAGGTAAGGACAAAACGAACATTAGTAGTTATCGAAGCATTGCCTTGACGAGTTGTGTTGGTAAAACTCTGGAGAGAATTATCAACCGACGTCTCGTCTGGTATCTTGAACGGCATGACTTGCTGAGTCGATCTCAGTGTGGTTTCAGGAAGTTCCATTCCACCCTGGACAACTTACTTCTCCTGGAATCAGCAATTCAAGATGCTTTCGTCCGAAGACAACATCTCATCGGAATATTCTTTGACATCGAGAAGGCTTACGATACTACTTGGCGTCATGGCATTTTACAACAACTCTATGCCTGGGGATTTAGAGGACGTCTTCCTCTGATGCTCATGTCCTTTTTGGATCAACGTTCCTTCCGCTATAGAATTGGAAGAGACACCTCGGATCTCCTTCTTCAAGAGAACGGTGTTCCTCAGGGCTCAGTCTTGAGTGTCACCTTATTTGCAGTGGCCATAAACAGCATAACGTCTGCTGTAAAGAATCCTGTTTTACACTCTCTTTTTGTCGATGACTTTGCTATCTTTTGTTCATCACAGAGTGTCACAGGTGCGGAGCGACAAATCCAACTCGTCCTTAATAGATTATACCACTGGTCGAAAACGACAGGTTTTCGTTTCTCTGCTGAGAAAACACGCTGTGTTCTTTTCAGTAGGAGACCAAGCCTTCTGGCAGAACCTCACCTCGCCCTGGGAAACAACGTTCTCAAATTCTATCCTTTTGTGAAATTCCTAGGTCTGATTTTTGATCAGAGATTGAATTGGATTGAACATCTAACAGACCTAAGAGCAAGACACATTAAAATCTCTGAATTTATTGAAGTGCCTAGTAGCAGGGAATGGGGCGCTGATCGCTACTCCCTGCACCAGTTTTATCGAGCATTCATAAGATCTCGGCTCGATTATGGCTGCGTTGTATATAGCTCTGCTCGTGCAAGCTATTTAAAGAAGTTGGATAGTGTCCACCATGTAGGAATTCGACTAGTTACGGGAGCCTACCGCACTAGTCCCATTCCGAGTTTGTATGTCGAGAGTGGCGAACCATCTCTTTCCCTCCGGCGGCAAATCCTCATGCTACGACACTTTTGCCACTTGCAAACTTTACCCGACAATCTGGTACACAACGCGGTTTTTCATCCATCCTCTTCTTCCATCCGTTTCTACAACAACAGACTGAGAGCAACCAAACCTTTTGGATATCGCTCCAAACAAATTTTGGAAACCTTAAATATACGCACACCTAATGTCTTACATCAAGGTTTTAGTAAGTCTCCCCCTTGGGCTTTGCACAAGCCGAAGATTATTTTCGATCTTCTGCATCATGACAAGAAGAACACTCCAGCTCCGATGTTGAGGGTATACTTTCAGCTAATCCTCTACAAACACCGGGTCCGTATCCCTGTGTTTACCGACGGGTCGAAGCAGGCTGATGGTGTCGGCTGCTCCGTGGTATTTCCCCGTGAGACCAGTGGCTACCGTCTAGGCGACTTGTGCAGTGTTTACACTGCTGAGTGCTACGCCATATTGCGAGCATTGCGAACTACAAAGTGCTCCCGCGGATCACATTTCCTGATTTTTTCTGATTCTCTGAGTGCCCTCCAAGCAATCCAGAACATGTATGCAGCTGATAAGCTGATCCAGAACATCCAGGATGTACTTTTTACACTGCAAAGTGACGGAAAGAACATAATGTTTTGCTGGGTTCCTGGACACGTGGGTATCAGTGGAAATGAGAAAGCAGACGTTTCCGCAAAGGCGGCATTCCTCATGAATCGCGTGGATTTCTCCACGATTCCAAAACGAGACCTACTAAATTTCGTCAAGATAAGGATTCTCAGTGAATGGAGCAATGAGTGGTTAGCTGTTGAAAGGAATAAGCTCCGACTTATCAAATCATGTGTTAAGTCATGGAGCAGTTCCTGTAGGCCAGCCCGGCGCGACGAGGTCTTGCTGACCCGCCTGCGCATAGGACATTGTCCTCTCACTCATAGGTATCTCTTACTACTTGATGATGAACCCATTTGTGAGGAGTGTAGCTGTTCTCTGACAGTGCGTCATCTACTAACTGATTGCAGAAGATACTCAAGTATACGGAGACAAATTGGTCTGGCTGCAGATTTACCAACCATTCTCGGGAATGAAACGGTTAATGTTAATAAACTATTGAATTTTATGAGTAGATCGGGGCTCCTCCCACAAGTTCTCGGGAGGGTTTAAAATTTGCATTCCCTTTTCATCTTTATTGTCTTCTTTGTTTTCATCGTTCGTTTCTGTAATTCAAAAATATGATATTTAGAAAATTGTTTCCCTTCTTTTTTGGTGATATAATGTAATTTTATTCTGTTTTCTTTTCTTTCATCTTTCTATTTAGATATTTGTTGATTTCAGGAGGGTTTTTTAGTGGGTATGGTCGAGAAATTCGGCGAGTCCCACACACGGAGAAGAGTTACTATGGCTCTTCTCTATGGTGCGAAACTGCATTTTTCCCTACTTGCATGGGCTCTAATGACCTTTGATGTTGACGAGCCCTAAAGCCCCACAAAAAAAAAAAATTTACTATCCTCCACCTGGACATATGCAGTTTGTGACTGATTTTTTGACAAAAAAGTTTATTTATTTATTCTCCGCAAGCAACGGGCCATATCAATTCTAATCAACGAACCATAAGAGAGCCGTCGAAGTGAGTCGGTCCACGTGTTGACGGTGGGATACAGAGAAGGCTCTCAAGTATTTCTTTGTACTTTCCTTTTCTAATTATCTACTTTTTACTTTCATCGCTTTTATCTTCTTTATTGGCCTTCTCTGTGTGCTGAACGCTCACCCATGTGTTTGCCGTGCATGGCGACCCGTGTCGGAGGGAATGGGAATCCTGGCAAGTTGAGGAACTTCTGCGTACACTCTAGATGCGCCCCAATACGCTTGGTTTGGCCTCGCCCTTTTGTAGACGGGCGATCGGAAGCTAACCCACCCTCGACCAATCGGCTCGGACTAGGTCTTCCACTGAACTCCAGAGTGTGAGGGGGCGCGAAGGGGGTCCTTCTCGTTGGTCGGCGGCGTTAGAGCGACTGCTTAAATAACCCTGCGTGTCCCCTCGCGGGGAGAGTCATGTTGGCTCTCCTTAGTGCGTAACTGCATTTTCCCTACCTGTACAAAATTTTAGGGCTCTAATAACCTCGATGTCGGCGAGCTGTGAAACCCCACAAAAAACAACAACATAAGGCTGTGACGGATTTAATATTAATTCAGATTAATTATTTTTATTTATTATTTTGCAATAGATCTTAAGTCTAGTGCAAAAATAATGAACTAGAAAGGTATAAAGTCCGATCCTATTTGTAACAGATAATTGTCTGAGACATTCATTCACATGTGTGTCGTATTGAATCATTATGCTTTTGCTGTTTCACTAATTAACTATTGTTTTGTCCACATAATTTCCTTATTACAAACAATCGGTGATCGGAAGGTTTTTACTGGACGAGTAATGGATCCTCATCTATATCAGTTACATGTCGCGACCAATAAATATTACTCGCTAAACCGCGCGTGCATGACACAATATGTAGTGCACGACACAATATTATTTATTTAGCAATTAGCATTTCTTGAACATTGCTCACAGCAATGTAAACATCATTCAAATCTTTTAAAATAAATTTCTTCGAAAATTATTCACCGCAAGATGATTCATTCCCAATATACAAATTCACCATGAAACACTAGTTCCCGCCATAGTTGACCATCAGTTTAATCTCTCCACAACGTTTTGTAAGCTGCAAGCCTCGCAACATAACTCCCGCTCTCGTCCGCCAGATACTAACCAGTCTGCAAACTATGGCTGGGTCTACTAATGGGGTGGGATGGCTCACGAAAAGAGCTTCACCGCCCTTTCACTCCCCTTTTTCGTATTTCGGTGGTCGGTGGAGAATTACGGAAGGTGTGCGCCGTAGTAGAAGACCCTTTCCTTTCAGATGAGTAATATTTTCAGTATTGCGTTATTTTCCTGCTCTTTAACCCCCGCGCCGTCACTTTCGTCGGCAACGAGGGCGGACGTTGCGTTGCGGCGGTTGTACTTCCTTTGTGTTCATGTACAACGTACTTCAATCCCGAACAACAAGCAAATAATCCACGCAATTAAATCTCGATTTCCCAAAGATACATAAAAGAACTAACGATCAGAATTTTACAATGGAGAAAATATTATTATATTTCCTCTTCTTCTTACCATCCCCCTTTCGACCAGAAGAAAAAACAAGCTAAATTATATAAAAACCTGATAAATATTAAATGAAATATTAATAGCATAATGTCCACCCCTTTCTCAAAAATCAACCCAACAACCTAGGAATGAGTGACTGATTGAACTCTCATTTATTCTATTTGGACAATTACGAATGAAAAAGGAGCTCCAATGTAATTCCTTCAATTTTTTAAAATTAGGATTATTACAAGTGTGAAACTAAACTGACGGTTATTTGTTGAAATACAAATCTATACTAATATATAAATGCGTAACGCAAAAATGTGTATATTTGCTATCTGATCACAACTAAACCGTGAAAACGTTTGTAATAAAATTTGTCAACGGAAGTACTTTAGATGTCCAGGATAAACATTGGCTAACTTTTATTTTAAAAGTGTGTGATAAGAATGATAGAAATTGGTTTTGACTATAAATGTCGATGAAATCGAAAAAAGAGAAGTTATATTTGCTTACGTTGCCTAAACGGTTAGAGATAGGTGACAACTGTGAAGGGCAATATCATTTGCTTCAAAAAGTTTCACAAAAAAGTCCGTGACAGCATACGTCTTTCTACGAAAATTAACCTAAATTATCGATAAAATGTTATTCAGAATAGTAGTATTTAAATACTTCAATTTAAGAGAGTAATTTCAAAAGAAGTAGAATGCATCATGAAATGTAATATATTATTTGTTTTGTGCATTTTACAAAGATAGAAAAGTCTTTAAATCGTAAAATATTGACAAATAGTTTAGAATTTACAAGCATTTTAATAAAATGATGCAGCGGTGTCATGTCTTGGAGGCGAAAATTCGACGGGCGCTTTTCCCGCTAGATGGTGAAATGTATAAGTTAAGTTTTGTATTATTATGAATTTGAAATTTTAGGAAGCTATACATGTTTTCATAAGCAAGTAAACGTGTCTTGATCTTAAAATATAGTCTTTCCTAAATAAAAGAAGATTACCCGGCGTTTCCCAGGATTTTTCTTAGACTAATAAGCTTGTATTATATAAATTCGCAAATAAAACAAACAAAAAATCGTGAGTTTTGCGGTAGGAAGTCATTACGTTTCAATGTTAAATAATTAAAATAGACAACTAAATTTCCATAGCAACATTCTGTTTCTGTATTGAAATTCAGTACATACAAATTCTATAAATTATTAAATAATTTGGTGCAGCTTATAACTATTATGACAATACAATTCTTTTTAACTCTGAAACATATTTCCTTGATGTAGAAATAAACCGTAATCGTTTTTCTCTCATGTTTTCCAAATCAGTATCAGTTTTCAAACACTTAAAATGCATAAAAATGGATATGTACTATGTAATTTGAATATTTTTATTTGTTATTTTCAACTTTTTCTGTTAACTTAAATTTAAAAAAATTATGTTTCGAACTTTTTATTTGCAACTTCAAAGGAATTATTGCTTTCGAAATTTTTTTTGCGCTGAATAGAAAATGTGGTACTGGAAATTCCGATGTTTAGTACAGAATATTGAAATCCTACCTGCTGTAAGGGACTTGTCTGTGACTTCACTCTTACTGGGTGCGAATAGAGACCTTAATTGAGAGATAACGGGCACTTGTGCTCAGAATGTGATAGCACGTAATTTCTCGTAATAGCCATATTTACTACACACAAAGCCTCATAGTCACTTTGGCACCAGCTGTCAGTCGTTTCTCGTCTATTATTGGTGGAGTACGAAGAATGGAAGGAAGACACGTTCAATACAGTTGATTGAAACCACTATGAGAAACTGCGCGTAGTACTTAAAAAAAACGTGAGATATTCCACTCAGTGAGATAATATTTTCTCCCCTGGTGGTTCTTTCTTGATTAAGGTCTCGTGGTGCGAATTGGTGTCAAGCGTCGTCACACTTGCAGTTTTCACCTCGCGAATAGAGTTTCCCACACGAGGCTTCTTCTCACTCGTCTGGTGTTGCCATCTGCGTGGGGAATACGTTTGGACATTATTCAAACTCATACGCTTACATATTTTGAACATTCATCTAAAAAAAGTATAATATGCGTTTTGCGTAAAAATATGCCCACGAGTGTGAAATAATTGTTAGACTTGCCTTTGATTTTTTCTTCGGTTTCACTAATGCTACAAATATCATTAAGAAAAGAGTAAATTCTATAATTCCATAATTAAATTCAATACAGTTTACAAACCTTAAAAAATTATATACGTGAAACATTTATTAACATGTCAAAGTGTTTTTCAAAGTTCAGGGTTTTGGTTCATGATGAGAAAAGAAGTATGAAGTGAGAAAATTCTATGTGAATGAGCTGCAAGTGATGTAAGTTTGCCGAAAATTATGCATAATGGCTGCCTAACACAATTTGCCAACATCTACGAATTTACGTAATATCCGAATAAATATTACTTGTTGTCATAAAAGGGGCAATTTTCTGTAAAGAAGTATAAGTTAATAAGACAACAAGCTAAGACACAAGATAATATTCGTTTCACACACTCGATACACACACAAATAATATTAATAGCGCCAGAAGACCATTTCAGTTGAATTGATGACCGAGGTTGGCAATAAAGTTAAGTTTATAGAAAGACAAATATCTTGCCCACACAACACGAGGTAGAAATATTATTTCTCTTATGGACGGTGGCTTACATTGAGTACAAGCTTCGTACTAACATCAAGCCAGTTAGACTGACAATACATCCATAAATAAATAATTTAGTGTCAAGAAAGCTGCTACAAACCTGTGACACGTTTCCTAAGAACTACAATCCCATTGGATGATCCTTTTATCCTTCTTATCCGTAATTTGAAAATTATGATTTTTTTTCCTTTTTGTGATATAATGTGTTCGGCAACTGTTTCCTTTTCTTTCCTCTCATCTTTCTATTTATATATTTGAATTTGAATTCATGAGGGTTTTTTTTAGTGGGTGTGGTCGAGATATTTGGCGAGTCCCTCACACGGGGAAGAGTCTTTCCGGCTCTTCTCTATGGTGCGAAACTGCATTTTTCCCCCCACCTGCGAGTGCTCTAATGATCTTGACGTTTGCGAGCCCTACAGTCCCTAAAAAAAAAA
>NNCF01128700.1:313378-325154 GCA_002313205.1 Laupala kohalensis
GGAATTGATGGGATGGTCCTTTGCTTGCTTCCGGAGAGTAAAATTAGTTTATTGTCGTCCACGTGGTCATACGCAGTTTGTAACTGCTTTTTTGACAATAAAATGTATTTTTTCTGTGAAATATATTTTAATGTTTCTTTTTGAATATCTTTACTCTCGTAATTGGTTTACTTTGCCCTTAAGATTTGTTGCTATCACTTATGAGTATCGTTTCAAGGACAGAGGAGTCACTACGGTGAAATATAGTAGCAGAAAAACGGAAATTGAAAAGTGAAATTTAATAACTAAGTGAATGAAATAATTTAATTTCATTGAATTTTTTTAAATATTTTTCTTTCTACAGTGCATATATANTATATATATATATAATATGTTTTTATTATTTCTATTATGTTCTTCAATTAGTTCTCTAAGTATATTCTTTTTCACTAATAACTTATTTGAAAATGGTCGCCAGTGGTCTTAATTGTCAAAACGCCATTAAATCGAACTAGCAGCAGGTTGATTAAGGAACGTACAATCACCTTGTTCTTAAACAGTTGTGTAATAATGAATTTGAATTTTCTAAACGTAACAGCTGATTTCTTCTCTTCGTGTCTGCACGGGTACGCAAAGCACGGGTAGTAAAGTTCTTCTAAATCACTTCTATTCATACGTGCCTTATCCGTGGCCGCATCTTGCGTTATCTCAAGTCACCTGGTGTTTTCGTTGACTTCCTCCTGTGTTGTTCTTCCTCGTCCCCCACCTCTACCACGGCTACCGTCATGCAAACTCCGTAATCGCCTGTTTATGGTGCATCCCACAGGGGTCTTATATCTAGTAAGTACGTGTTTGGCGAACATGGGGCCCCGAGCTGAGTCTGGCATTACTTCCACTTACTTGTGCCATGCTCCTTCCTTTCTCTTTCCTGATCTCCCTTGGTCACCTCTTGTTCTTTTCGATCCCGACGCCATTAGGGCTAGGGTATCTTTNTTCTTTTCGATCCCGACGCTATTAGGGCTAGGGTATCTTTAATTTTCCTCTTTCCTCTTTTTTTAAAAATGTTTTTAGTAAAGTCGTGAGATATGTTAGGATTTGAGTTTTGAGTTGTAATTCAGAGGGGTTTTAAGTGGGTACGGTTGAGTCATTCGGCGAGTCCCACACGCGGGGAGAGTCATGTTGGCTCTCCCTAGTGCGTAACTGCATTTTCCCTNATGACCTCGCTGTTGACGAGCCCTAAAGCCCCACAAAAAAAACAACCTTTCTTTTCGATCCCGACGCTATTAAAGCTAGGGTATCTTTCATTTTCCTCATTTTTTGTCCGACCCCTCTTTTTTTGTCCGCCCTTATTCTTTGTCCCCTCCTCATGTTATGTTCCCTCCCCTCATTTGTTTGTCCTCAATATTTTGATATTTGGTTTTGAGATATGTTTTGGTATGTTGTAATTGAGGAGGGTTTTTAGTGGGTACGGTTGAGTCATGCGGCGAGTCCCACACGCGGGGAGAGTCATGTTGGCTCTGCCTAGTGCGTAACTGCATTTTCCCTACCTGTAGAAGTTTTTAGGGCTCCAATGACCTTTGATGTCGAAGAGCCGTAAAGCCCCACAAAAAAATGTATGGACTGGTTCTTCAGTATATCAGGCCCTTCTGTACTTACAATTCAGTAATCGAAATTGTCAAGAGTTGCCTGAAGAACGCCCACGGTGTGGGTCCAAACGTTGCAAAGAGTTTGAGATTGAAAATGAATAGTGTCTGTAAATATGAAGTAGTTAAATTTGATAATTCAATATAAGCTTTACAGACGTAATTAGCATTTTAACAAAGTTATTCATCGTAAACCGCAGAAAAACACTTAAAACTTAGAATGTGGCCACCATTACTCGGTATGCAACGTGAGACATGATTATGTTCAGCTTGACAACCACGCGACTTATGAAATACCATATATATTTTTTATGAAAGAAAAAATCATTATCAAGTTGTCGAATAAAATTTGGACCATTTGGGGCTAATATTTTAAAAATCATTATCAACGTTGTATGAGCTCTTATGCAGTGAGTCTGCAGAGACTATTTTTTAATAAATTCTACTGTAATTCTCATTGATCTTGGTGTAAAAACTATCGCCCGTGTCAAAAATTGAATATAAAAAACCACGAAATTTGTTGAGTAACCTCCTTAATTGACCTGAAAGACAACTCAAAACTAGAGACTACAAATACAGTGTTTCAAATTAAACGGTATAAGTCATAACTCGCATTTTTTTAGTATCGATAATTCATAAATATTATTGATTAATATCAGAATATATATTAAGAGAATAGAAAACGCCATTTAATGTTTTATAAATGTTTGTGTACGCTTAACCAACGCCTGGCGCGTTCATAATCTGTTAATATAACGACAAGCATCTCTTATAGTACTGCACTTTTAGAGTGTTTAGTACATTAATATGTAATAAGAATTGTTTCACCTCGTGTACCTGACCATAGTCAGAATTGTATTCAAGCACGCTATGCCACGTTAAAAACGGGAAATAACCTTGAGTTGAATAAATATGAAAGAATGAGGTTTCGAATAGCGATATTTTCCAGTCCGGAGTTCGGCTTCAGTGAAATCCCAAAGACCGATTATGGTGAAACCCATGGGGGAATTAGTTGGGGCGTCTTTTCGAAGAAGAAACGTTGCGAACGAAGTGTGTCCGTTAAATAAACTATAAAAAGGGAGTGAAATAAGTTAACGATATTTACACACTTCGCCGTGGTGACCAATTTTTTTATTTCAAGACATGTTTTCGACGACATGAACAGCAATCGTATATCGAGTTGAACAACGAATTATCACATTTCTGAATCAACCGAGAATCAAAGACTGTTGAATCGGCATCTCAGTTTCCGAACTAAATCTGAGTAATCTCAGCAACTGCTCGGCTCGGAACATCAGTGAGTACGTAAGTAACTAAGTAATGTTTAACTGTGTTGCTAAGTCTCAAGTTTCTCTCCGCCATCGAGTATCGTCTCTTTATCAGTTTATCCCCAACACAAGATTTTTGTTCCGCCTCCATTGACCCCGGGTTTCGAAGAAAGAAAATTCTCCTGACGAATCCAAGTCGCCCACGCTCCCCCTTCTCCTTCCGGTTTTTTCTTTTCTTTTCGAAATTTAATTATCTTTTCCACACGTCTTCGTTTCTTCCAGACCATGCGTTCATAATTTTTAATTTTATTTCGTCTACACCTTACCAAATGCTTCTCGCCTGAGACACGAGCACCCTTACGTAAATAGTCGTTAGATCCTATCTTAATCTATGGGTCAACATCCGGCATCAGTAGCGATTATCCGCGCGACTGTTTATTCCACATATCTTACTCAGATCCCAGACGACAGACCCGTCTTCTCATGTCTCTGTCTCGAGTTTTCTCCCGCCTTTCTTGGCCTTTTAACTTCTAAAAACTCTTTCATATCTTCCCCTCTTCTCATTGAATTATATTGCGTCAACACTAATTTAGTTTGGTATTAATAAGCTTCGTCTCACGTCGATCTTTGTTTCTCTTAATTTAGACTGTAATTATTATATAATTACAATATAAAATATTTTGTTTCTAAATAAAATTACATTTTTTACTTGAAGAGATAAAAACGAAAACTTTTAATGATTTATGTTACAGTCAGGGTGGAAAAAATCAAGTATGAAGTTTTTTGTACGAGAAATTTCAGATTGTTTCCTGGAAACCATGTGTTTGATATATACTATACTGTTATCCGATAAATTTTCTCGATTATCCACGGACCCTTTTAAATGGGTCCACGCACTCTTTTAAACGGGTTCACAACCCTTTTAAATGGGTTCACGAAAAATACCCTTTTTAAATGGGTTCCCCGAAAGGGTTCCGTTTGCCTTGGGCAGCGGCGTAGAGTCCGGAGCGCTTCTCAGTAGAAGCTAGCGGCTATCAAAAAATGCTCTTAAGAGCGGGGAGTTCCGATGTGAACGCGTCCCGACGAGAATTGCAGAGTTCAATTGCGTTACGTTAGGCGGACAATCCACTGTACGTTTAATCTACGTAAAATGTAAAAGCAAAATTATATAAAGGCTGTGAAATACTTTGTTTTCAAGTACATAACCTAAAAGATAAATGAAAATCACAGAATTTATAGTTCTTCGCACATCGGCTTCTGTGCTTTTTTGTTGAAAGTGTACTTTCCTTCTGCATGGATTTTAAAATAATTAGTAATTACATACGTATTAGCATACAATACTCAAAACTTTTTGTAGGTTTTCTTCGTTGCATTAAATTTTTTTGATTAACAAGAGAGAAAATTTAAATTTATCACGAAAGTATAGATATATGTTAACTGACATATGAATTTAGAATATTATATAAAAACACCGGGCAAAATTATCTAAAAATCCAGACAGGTCAGATTTTATTTTTTGTATGTGGTTTTAACAATGCGAATTTTTGGTTCATGTTTTATTTGTGAATTGTTTTAAAATTTTGAATTTCCAGTAAAGATTGTCATAAGTTTTTTTTACTTGTGGGCAACGTTTTGTTAGTACTGTACTGTGTGCACCCAATCATGAATTTAAAACAATATTACACATAAAATAAGTAAGCTTGCTCGTTGTCCGAATACTCCGAATCTATCGACGGTACAATGAAAGTATTCCAACAGAAATAGGCCCTGCGCTGAAGTGCATAGACGCGAGGGAACAAGAGAGTTTAGTTATTTTCTTTATTACTTCGATAACCTCGATTATTCTCTTCAAGTAAGCGCTCTTTCCCTCCGACCTCCATGTTTACGAGCGTGCCACCAGAAAAGCCATTTGATCAGGTTCTCAATGTGCATGTCGTGTATGTTCCCTGGAATAGGAAGGTTTGCCTTTCATCAAATTGCTATTTCTCAAAGGAAATTGCTGGAACGACAGGCTAATTGTTTTGTTGGTAAATGGCTTTCCTGTAACTTTATCAACGTCTTTTTAATCGCAGTTAGTTGGCTGAATTCATTTTTGACTTGGAGTTTCAAGAAAAGGTCTACTGTCGGTCTATCAGAGTTTCATGCTGTTTGAACGGAACGGACCCATATGTAATAGTGTGATCGTTATATTGGATACTTTCGATTCGCGGAATTGAATATCTATAATAAAAATCAGCTACATGTGGAATGGTGGTCTTCTAGGTCACGCTAATGCGTAGGTCTAACTCAAGTGCTCGTAATATCTTCTTCGATAATGTTACTTCCTGCTTCGGCCAACACGTTCATTATGTGATAATAAAAAAACTGTTCTAGATATGATAATTTATTTTATTTTCTAATGCTATTATGATTAAAATTATGATTTAGTTTTTATAGATAAATAAAATAAATAGATATATTGTCAAAAAAACACAAACTGCAAATGACCACGTGGAGAACAAAAAAACTAAATTACTCTCCAGAAGCAAGCAAGGGACCATCGTACCAATTTCTATTAGGGTCATATGACAGAGACGGATTTTTACATTTCAGCACACATCTAAAAAAATTGTTCGGTACGTGTTATATTAACATAATACCAACAAATTTGTATTTAATAAAACGAAAAAGGTTTTCCCGAAGTTCGTATTATTATCAAACTAGATAATTCGGAGAGTATTGTTGATAAATCGTCACCATTAAATAAAACTAAATTAAAGATTTATTATTTCAATGGATGCCGCTCTTAGCAAGTCTTATATGCATTATTTTCGTAGATCGTGGTGTGTTTAGTCAATTCGTTATATGTCATATGTTTGTGAGCAAAGTCTATGTTTCCTTTTACACATCTGCACATTTTTACGTTCCTGTGTGATATTTCTTTGTATGTATTATGTAAGCCGTGCCACCGTGCTATTCTCTCTTGCAGGTTAATTGTAATTGTAAAAACTCGTTGTATAAGTGTTGTTCTGCTATTGTTATTTTCAGCATTAGCAATTCAATTATTGTTTCTTCAGTGAGGTGTATCCTTTCTACGAGATTGATTGCAACTTCTGGAATGTACATGTATTTCTCGTATTATTGATTTTCATAGTCTATATCATTCGTAAGGAAAGTTCTTAGCATTGATAGAATACTAGAGGAATTTCGAAAAAATAACATGAAAATACAAATTTATTAAACGAAAGAAAGAATACATTTTCATTTCTATAACTTTGCGAATCGCCTAATCTAATTCTCCTGTTAGAAAATGTTTCTGATACCGAACAAATATCCGGGTCAGCAAATAAGAATAATATGCTAAAAGTAAAAAACCATATGTTGCCCTTTTTTTTCCTTCGATGATCATCCAGCTATATGTTGATATTACAGAAAATACGACTTCATTTTTGAATGACTAATATTTGTTCACAGTATTACTTTAAAACAGTTTTGAAAAATTGTTAATGAGGATTATTTATTTTCCAAACTCTGATGACAATTAGCTTGTAGCAATTTGAGGGTTTGCAGTGTTGGACTCGAAGAATATGAGAATATTCCGATAAAGATTCCACCGTGGGTAACAAATATTCTGTTAAATTATGTTTCTTTTTACAGACAATCAACAATATTTGTTAATTCAATTAAATTTTTATTAATAAAATTAAGTCAATTAGTGGATTTTAAAATTATTCATTTTTTTTAATGAGACGTTTCCATGTCTAATTTGACATCTTTATTAGGGCTTTTCGTGGGAAGTAATTGGTTAATCATAAAATTTTCCAACTTCTTATAGATTCTTCAGGGTGAATTTTAATCAAACACCTAAAATGTTATCAGTTTTTAAACGTAATATCATAGTATTTATTTTTAATATGTACAATATAACTTAAAGTTTATAGAAATCCAATTTCAATTCATCTATTAAACATATGAACATATTAAGTTGTCACATAATGGAAATCTTAAGGAAGGTTCAATTCAACCTTTTTAGTCAAAATATATAGTGACTCTTAAAATTCACTCAGAAGAATCTATAAGATGTTGGAAAGTTTTATGATTAACCAGCCGTTACTTCCCATAAAAAAGCCCATATGAATATGTCAAATTACACATCAACCCCCCCCCCCCCGGGNCATACATCTAGTAAGTACGTGTTTGGTGAACACGGGGCCCCGAGCTGAGTCTGGCATTGCTTCCACTTACTTGTGATAGGCTCCTTCCTTTCTCTTTTCTGACCTTTCTTGGTCGCCTCTTGTTCTTTTCTATCCCAACGCTATTAAGGCTAGGGTATCTTTCATTTTCCTCATTCTTTTCATCCCTCTCATTTTTTGTCCTACCCCTCATTTTTTGTCCGCCCTTATTCTTTGTCCCCCCCTCCTCATTTGTTTGTCCTCAATGTTTTGATATTTGATTTTGAGATATGTTTTGGTATGTTGTAATTCAGGAGGGATTTAGTGGGTATGGTTGAGTCATTCGGCGAGTCCCACACGCGGGGAGAGTCATGTTGACTGTCCCTAGTGCGTTTTCCCTACCTGTACAAGTTTTTAGGGCTCCAATGACCTTTGATGTCGACATAAACCGTAAAAAAAACGTTGCCTGATTTAAAAAAATAAATGTATAATTTTAAAATCAATCAATTCATTTCTTTTTATTTATGAAGATTTAATTGAATTAACAGATATTGTTGATTGTCTATAAAAAGGACACATAATTTAATAGAACATTTAGAAGATTGAAGACAATCCGAAGATAGATATTATTCTGGGTACCAAATGTTCGAGACAAGAAATAGAAGCATTTCGTGGGGTCGTCGTCTTGTTGAGCACCGTCCCTGTTGCTGTGCAGCTGCTTTACAAAACATCCATTATGGATTCGTCAATTTACATCTTTTCTGTGCGGGTAAATTAGCAAGTTCATTATCGCCAAAGCTGTCGACACTCCATTCAACATATTCAACGCGTCTTGGTTGCTAACGTGTTGTGTGACGCTGTCTTTTATAATCTTAATTTTATTGTTCACCGAAAATGTATGTTATCTTTTGTGTCCTTATTTTCCGAGCATTCACGATTATAAATGTGGAAGTTAGTTTTTAATTCATGTGAAAATAATTGTTTAGTAAATTAATGCAATACAGTAGAACATTAATTATCCGAAATCCAATCATCCGGAACGCCAAATATCCGGATCGATGGTTGAAAAAATTTATTGTATTTATTTTAATGTGCTGAGCTAACAGTAACCACTACATACCTATTATGCCATTGTATTGTTTCTTAGAACTGTATATTGTGAAAGAGTTTTTTTTCTCCCTAGAATATGAATTTTATCTGTTAGTTCTTTTCACAGCACTATATCAGTCTCAACTATATATTAGTCGATTTGCATAAAATATTAGCCATTCATTGAAAGAAATCCAATTATCCGGATATTTGATTATCCGGACTGGCTCTGGTCCCAATTGATCCGTATTATTGGCAGTTGTACTGTACGTGGTACACGTTATTCTACGACCGTTCCAATGGGTGAATGATGTATACGCATTAGAGAAGTGATTGTCAATACGAAACTGTCGCCATGCATTTTTACCAAGGCGGAAGTAATTCCTATATTTTTTTACGAATTGTTTGTGGTAAATGCCACTTATGCTTTTTTCCAACGTTATTTCCAAAGAGTTAGACGTCAGTTCGGCCAATAAACTTCCCTGAATTAACACGACATATTTCTCTGAAATCGGCGTTGGCAACTTTAAACTTTGTTTATATTTTAATGTTTAAAAATCTTTAATTTGTCAAAAGGGGGGACCCAAGTTCCAAATTTTATCGGGATACATCAAATAGGTGTTCAAATTCCAGAAAACATAAGGGGAAAAAATTAATCTCTCCTTCTCAACTTGACATCTCAGTGCAGTTGTGCCCAGGGTGGAAATCAAACATTTGCTTCATTGGATTCTAATGTACGTCACTGCGGAAGGCGGCCACTGACGTGAGATTTCTAAACGAAAATATAAGATTACCAGTAATCTTCAATATAAGAAAAATTATATCTCTCGTTTAGAAATCGAAGATTCTTAGTAAGTGAAACATGTTCTTAAAGTATTAGTTTCAATAGGTAACTAATAAACCTCTATAAATTATATAATTAATACAAGTAGTATTATTCATTATTGCTTTTCTCTTTATAAGTAAAACATTTATAAGTGAGTTCAGTTAAAAAGTGTTCGTAAGAAAAGAATCTTTAAACAAATTGTTTTTGACTTACTTCACCACTAAAAAAGAGCTTAATTTTATTTGAGGTGCTTATTGTTTTCTTTACAAGAATACGAACCCTCTAATTTTTTTTATTGCTGCTCTTCACAATTTTTGTTTTTGCTTTTTTCGACTTGTGGATTGATCTGAAAATGGTAGGGCAATCCTAGCCAAGGTATTTCTCATCCTCTGGAGAACAGTGTTCTTAGTTGAAATGTGTAATAAACAAGATTCTACATTTTTTAAACAGTCACAGGTTGATCAGCTCCTTGATCTTTGCCAATTTCGTCCAGGAATGCGCCATTTGCAGTAAGAAGTGAATAGGATGATAGTTTTTTTTGTTTTTTTGTGGGGCTTTAGGGCTCGTCAACATCGAGGTCATTAGAACCCAAGGATGATAGTGAACGTGCTGTGTTCCTTAGATGTTTCTTGGCCGAAAACGCTTTCTTGTAAACGTCCTGAACATAGCCAATAATTCCAAGGAAACATTTAAATGGTTTAACCTTTCGGTGCCTCCTGATACCCTGAAATCTACGTATTTCTTTGTTCAAATTCTTATTACTCCGATTCGTACACTACTGCTCGCTTACAAACCAATGAGTTACTCCGACACAATGTCTATAGCACGAATATGTGCGTTCCATATCAGGGAGTTAAAATAGAATGGAATCGATATTGGAGAGCTCACGACTTTTCATGGCGAGTGACATGGAGTGGTGATTACGCTAAGAGAACCAGCAACATTTAGACAGCTCAGCCGTGAAATGTTTCATTTAAGATTGTGTTCTGATTGCATCCATGTATCCTCTCCCTTTTAAGGTACTTACGTATTTATGCATTCAAACAATGTAATTCATTAAAAAATTCGAATGCATTGTTTCAGAAACAAATGTTTTTTTCACTGAATGGGTAACGTATTTATTAATTAATGAGTTTCGTTCGATGTTTGTTGGCTCCATTCATTGCCGTAATTATCCCAGTCGGAGCTCCTGGGCAAAATGACTCCCTAGTGGCTGTAGTTTCAGTGTTATATAGTTAAATATGATTTTTTAACTAAAATGTACATCATATTTTATGTGGTAACTGTTAAGTAATTTAATTTAATAATATTTACGTACTAAATGTCTTTAAATGCTGCACTCTGGTAAGTGATGGAGCAGTTACTGTAGGTCAGCCTGGCGCGACGAGGTCTAGCTAATCCGCCTGCTCATAGGACATTGTCCTCTCACTCATCGGTATCTCTTACTACTTGATGGCGAACCCGTTTGCGAGGAGTGTAGCTGTTCTCTGACAGTGCGTCACGTCCTAACTGATTGCAGAAGATACTCAAGTATACGGAGACAAATTGGTCTGACTGCAGATTTATCAACAATTCTCGGAAATGAAACGGTTAATGTTAACAAACTATCGAATAGATCGGGGCTCCTCCCACAATTTCTCGGGAGGGTTTGAATGTGCATTCTTCTTTCCTCTTCCACATCTTTCATTTTATCCTTCCTTTCCGTGATAAATTATAATTTTAAGATTTTTTTCTCCTTTTTATGATATGTGTTCGGCAATTGTTTCCTTTTCTTTCTTTCACCTTTGTATTTAGATATTTGTTGAATTCAGGAGGGTTTTTTAAGTGGGTATGGTCGAGATATTCGGCGATTGCCACACGCGGGGAAGTGTCTTTCCGGCTCTTCTCTATGATGCGAAACTGCATTTTTTCCCCCACCAGCAAGGGCTCTAATGATCTTGCCGTTGACGAGCCCTAAAGCCCCACATTAAAAAAATTAAATGCTGAAATATTAAAAAAGATCGAATGATACATTTATATTTTCATATGACGTACTTTATTTTTAGCAAATGTTTTAACTTAATGATCGAATTTTCTTCATAAATCATTTGTAATCTCATATTCGATGGATAAAGCTCGTAAACCATGTAATTTGTCTTGATTCACGGAATTCATTAAGTAAATTTTGACGAGCTTTATGCAGTCGCCATCGTAACTGATATTGTTAAAATAGCATGACAACTCGACACACATCCGGAAAACTGGCCGGTAGCGTAAAATGATCAATTAGTAAAAATTGAGCTTATGAAAAAAGTTCGTTGATTAATTACGACGACTACGTAAAAGAATGATTTAACAATAATTAAAATTATTTTGTCTGAATTATAAGTTTTTCTTCATAAACATGGAAAGGGTCTCTACTGCCGGAGATAGGAAGCCTCATGAAGCTGGGTGTCCACGGGCCCCCCCCCAGGGGGCTTACATCTAGTAAGTACGTGTTTGGCGAACACGGGGCCCCGAGCTGAGTCTGGCATTGTTTCCACTTGCTTGTGCCATGCTCCTTCCTTTATCTATACTGACCACCCTTGGTCACCTCTTGTTCCTTTCGATCCTGACGCTATTAAAGCTAGGGTATCTTTCATTTTCCTCCTCTTCTCTTTCCACTATTTCTTCTTCTCTTCCTCCTCCCAGGGGACTTACATCTAGTAAGTATGTGTTTGGCGAACACGGAGCCCCGAGCTGAGTTTGGCATTGCTTCCACTTGCTTGTGCCATGCTCCTTCCTTTATCTATACTGACCACCCTTGGTCACCTCTTGTTCCTTTCGATCCTGACGCTATTA
>NNCF01128700.1:331686-345720 GCA_002313205.1 Laupala kohalensis
AAAAAAAAATGTTCACGGGCAGTGTCCGAGTGTTCAGGGAGCAAGTTACGTCATTGGCTTTGTTGATGCACTCCTTATCAATACCGTACATGAATTACTCAAAATAGCGATTGAGAAAAGAAATGTGCTTATGACACAGAAGTGACGTGCTCTTTCGACCATATCGATACCATACTTGAAGAAATAATTTAAACGTGAGAATTTTTAAATTTGTACCAATTAAACGAATTAAAATATGTAAATTTATTATTGACAATTTTTATTGTTGACAAATATTAATGTTTTATTGAAATAAATTTATTACAACCTTAAGAGCATAAGATGATTTATATTTCATTTGTGCAGTGGTCAATCCTTATGATATCTACCAGTGGTGGTCGCGGCTAAATTATACATATATTCACCTGTATTTCCAGAGTAGAAAACGGGTATTTATTTTTTAGACGACCCATTATTTTTGGGTTTGGTTTATTTTTTTTTATATTTATACTACTTTGTGATACGTATGGCATATTTAATGTTTTTAAGCTTCTAACCAATCATTTTCATGAGCTTAAATAAGATATTGAAAGGATTACTGAAAATTTTATTACATATAGTTAGCATATTCTTTTCACTTTGATAATTTCATTGATTAACATTTTTTTATAAGTATTTAATAAAACATCTAAGGAACATTAGTCAAATGAATATTCCAAATAAACGATGTAATGCAATTAAGTTGATACGTATGTTAATTTCATTAAAGCTACTTTCACCACATTTCAATAAATTACAGATTTTTAACCGGCCGGTTATGTTAATTTAATGAATTATTTATTCTTTTGTGAAGATTGTTTTGTAAAGGTTTGGAATTTTTAAAACGTGTTTGTTTTGACATATTTTAGGACACGTGATTTTACAAAAATAGCAACATTGGGCAATTCATAGAAATAAAAGAGATGAGATGCACAGATGCAAAACTTCGTTTGCAGTTAACACTATGTATAGACATTATTCGGTGAAAAGTTTGAAGCTGGTATAGAAATTTACT
Source organism: Laupala kohalensis (assembly GCA_002313205.1). NCBI lineage: Eukaryota > Metazoa > Arthropoda > Insecta > Orthoptera > Trigonidiidae > Laupala > Laupala kohalensis. The sequence continues at coordinate 332,720 of NNCF01128700.1, forward strand.
ACAAAATATTAGTTATTTTTTACGATAGTAATCTTTGATATCATTTTTAAGCTACACACAATGAATTAATTAATTAATTGAGTAATGTTGAATGAAAATGGGAGACGGGATCGGGGTTCGAACCTAGGACTTTCAGCTCAAGGAGCCGGGTTCGAACCCCGGTCCCGTCTCCCATTTTCATTCAACATAACATAATTAATCTGTTACCTGGCTGTGAGGTTCACCGCAATCTAAGAGATTACAATGAATTAAGCAAAATAATTTACTAGACACTATTTCTATTATTATTTATGTTCTTTCATTTAAATTTTGTTTCATCGTGATGTTAAAAAAAAGAAAAAGAGACGGCTAATCACAAACCAATGAAAAATCGCAACACACGCGCATAAAAAATGGCACGCTTGTTCGTTTGTTTACTTGTTTGTATGTAAGAATTTTCTTGTCTTTGCAATTTGAAATATTTTGTAGACATTAAATCTCTTTAAATTGCTTTGTACAACACCGCTAGGTAACAGATTACATATGTTAAGTTGAATGAAAGTGGGAGACGGGACCGAAATTTGAACTCGAGACCTTCAACTTAGTGCGCTGATGCGCTTACCAATTGCGCCACCTGTAGGCGCAATCTACCATTGACATTTAGCTTGCGAAACCCACTGACCTCTGAGGTGATCTCATAGAGTTTAGTATCTGGAGGATACCAACTGAAAAGCAGTTGGTAGCACATGAACGCACTAAGTTGAAGGTCTCGAGTTCGAATCTCGGTTCCGTCTCCCATTTTCATTCAACATTCATTTCTTAGTAGACTATTTCAACGGATTTTTAGAACGGTCCGTTTTAGAAAAAGTTTATCGGCAAATATATTTTTTGTCTTTGATGAGTGTTTCGTTTCATGTCTTGACGAGACTATTCAAATCCCTGAGCTCACTTTCTTTCTATTTCGGTAGATACGTGGTTCATATATAAATAAAATGGTTTAATATAATAGTGGTATATAACTANTGAGCTCACTTTCTTTCTATTTCGGTAGACCCGTGGTTCATATATAAATAAAATGGTTTAATATAATAATGGTATATAACTACCCACTTTCATTGAACCTCATTGCTTTTCATAGTCATTTTCTTGTCCAGTTTTTTTTTTTAAATCAATGATTTCATTTTCGTTTCTATATTTTAAAAAGAATCTATATTTACTAGGTCAACTTTAAAACGGCTCTAAATCTAACGCATTCGGTTCCCACGCCAACTCGGGAATTATTCTCCACAAATTTATTGTTGGTGCGTTTCAGAGATCACGTTTATAATTTCGACATAATGATAAAATTTAATTTTTTGTTTGATTTGTGAAACTGAAGTAGTCAAAATAAGTAAATATTAATCCCATATACGACGTAAACTGATCTAAAGTATACCCACGAAAAATGCGTAAAAATACGATAAGCCGTTTAGGAGAAGGCACGTTTAAACTATTTTAGCAGAATTGGTTAATCAATTCTCTACGTGCATGATATTCTCGTACTGTGAACGGTGAATTTCATACGTTTAATAAGAAGAATTTGTATTCTTACGGGAACGTATTTGAAGTGTCTTGGCTCAATTCATCCGAAGATGACTTCGATTCAGAAAAATCAGGGCGTTCTTATGAAAAGCTTCGCTTATAGAGGTTTCGAAATGATTTAAAGGGGTGAATTATAGAAGGTGCGTTAAAGGAGAAATTTTTAAATAATATTTAGAGAATTAAGGTATCACGTCGAATTTTACTTGTAGTATTACTCCTCAAACATCCAGCACATGAATTGTATTGAATTAGTAAGTGTCGGATTAGAAAGTTCAAAAATAGTATTCAGATGTCATTGTTTAGAGAAAATTAATGGAAAGAGAAGTTGATTTTTGTTTGACTAAGCTATTAGGAAATTTCGCGATAGCAGAAATTCTAAAATCACTCGACGGTATTAAAGTCTTTGGATTGTACTCTCGTTGTTATCTCGAAACATAATGTACGAAAATAGTTATTGAAAAGCATCATAATTTCACGATATTTAGTTTGGTCTTTTCCCATATATGAAACGAAAAGTCGGTTTCAAATACCATATTAGTATACCTTAAGTTGCAATTTGTCTTTCAAGTGTGACAATGATTTTTATTCACTCTAAATATAAGAAGTTAAAACATTTTGGCAGTCGTATTTAATTGATTCTTAACTGGTATTTTGACGAACTGATAATTATGTGCTACTCAAAGTAAGACACAATTTGAGGTTGGTAAACAAATATTAAAGATTTTTTAAAACTTAACATCATTATTATATATTGAACTTATACCTAGTAAAAGTTTATTGCGTGAGAATTACAATACATCAGCGGTTCGAAGCTTGGTTCCATTTTCATAAATTATAGTGATTAGCGAATGATTAGGATATGATAAACAGAGACGGTAAAATACATGAGTGCTATTTTGTTAAAAAAATATCAAACCCAACTTCATCTTAGGTAAATTACTGCAATAAATACTTAAATTATTTAAGTAATAAGCATCTTTTGAGATTACCTAAGAGTAGTTAGGACTATTTTCTCTTGAATCTGCACCTCGAATCCGCCAATAGCTTGCTTTAGCAATATTTTTGTATTTTCTTTTACTTTCTCCCTGGCCTGTTCTGTTTCAAAGTAGCTGCCCTCCCCCTGTCTTCAGTCACGTAAATTTTGCGAGTTTTGCATAAATATTTTTTCCTTACTTTGGTAACTATCCTGCTTCTAGCACAACTACCCAGCGTTGCCCAGGATTTGAAGAAAAAACCACTTAAAACAATCATCACTCTACATTCAACATTTTAAAACAATTCACAAATAATACAAATGAAATAAAGTATATTTATTTCCATTGTTAAACAAACATACAAAACATTACATCAACATTCTAGAAACATTCTTTTGTGAATTGATATATCCTACCGCACAGACGGTATTAAAACACACGTGGCAACTGGTCTGGCTTTCTTTCTCATTTTGCCCGGCATTCTAATATTTTATTCTACATTCAGCTTCCATATTTCTCTACTTTCGTGATATTAAATTTTCATTTTTGTTAATTTCGAAATATAAATAACACGAAGAAATCTACAAACATACACAGTTTTCTGTATTATATGCAAATACGTACATACTTACGAATCAACTTGAAATGCAGGCGGGGAAAAATACTCGAGAAAGAAAGCTAAAGAAACAAAGCTCATAGTTAAGACTTCTAAATTCTTTGGTTTTCATTTTAGGTTATGTACTTGAAAACAACATTTCATCACAGCCTTTGTATATATTTTCTTCTACGACTCGGTCACATAGATTATACGTGCAGTGAATTGTCCGCCTCAGGTAACGCAACTGAACTTTGGCGGACACATTAGTTAGCTTCATAGTCATCAGTCCGGTGAGTAAAGGTTTACATCTGTTCGTAGACAAACACTCGTTTTTTATGTACCTCTAGTCAATACTGTAGTATGATGTCATGACTGGACGAGGTAAAATCTTGTGTTTCTTTCAACGAAGAATAAAATAGATAACTCAATTTCATGTCTTTGTTCTAGGTCACAACCAAATCCGTCTCTATTTGAGTGCACATACTGTAAATCCTAGTTCCGTGGCATTTGCGAAAAGAGCGACTGTAGGCACGCAAGCATTGTTTTGGGAAGAACAATTTCTTACGGCTGTCTCGGTAGAGATTTCATTGAAACGTAACGTGTTTAACGGAATCCTCTAGCACACTCTTCATGTTGAATACCTATTGTTCTTCCTCGCATTGGACTATGAGAATATACAATGGCTTCTACGGAACATGGCATACAGAACACGCTTCATAATCGGATGCTTCTAATCAGAGAAGGAATTTATTTGCAAAGTTGCTCATCCGCTTCATTAGCATGTTTCAGCCCCAAGGTGAAGAGAATAGCCTCACTGCCATGGCCGCTCGAAGCCGTAGTGGAATAAGACAGGGTGTGCCAGTCCAGAGCATGCGCAGTAGAGCCAATCATATTTAAGACATTTTTCGGAGTGGGAATATTCGGATATTATTTGGCGCCAATCGTATGAACAACACAGTGAGACATTACTTAAATCTTAACATCATCTTTAAGTTCCCTCTAAAAATATGTCTCGCGTTTCATTGACTGGCCAACGTCCCCTTCCACCACGATGAACCCTTGAGTTATTTCGCTGATGACGTCACGGCAGACACTTCGCCTGTTTTAAGTATAGGGAAACAGGTATTTTCCTCTATTTTAACTCCAACTTCTCGGATACCTCACGAAATGATATATATCACGAAGATTTAATTGTATACATCGTTTGTACAAGAGAGAATCTTTATAATCCCCAGAATTGTTTAGTAATTCCTGAAACAAAATAGTTTTCTTCTGTAGCAATGATATAATTTTTCTTTGTACCTTCTTTACATGTGTTCTGTTCTGTGATACGATTATTGTGGTCAAGAAGCAATGTGGAAGTTCCCAGTCGCGTGGTTGAACCAGTATAAAATAGTGTGTTGCCATCTTCTGAATTAATTCAGTGATAACACTTTACGGCAATACAAATTTATTTCCATTGAATTCATCTATTATAAATACCTAACTATTTCATAAATTGACACATTTCAATACAAAATGCTAATAAAAGTGATAAGTTTGAGTCAGATGAAAATGGTCGGGAATCGAATCCAGGACTTATGTTTCGATAACAGGGGTGTTAACCACTACACCACTTGTTTGTCTTCCGCACGTACACCATTTTCACCCAGAATGCATAGCGTGCCGCCTTTTAACAAATGAACATCGCGTGATATAGTCATGTCGAAGTTAAATAAATACAAACTATTTCTCATAATCCATGGCACAAATCAAAACCGATATATTAAATGAATATTTCTATTGTATTTCAGTACATCATGTTCTTATTATAAAATAAGTTTATGCAAAGACAAACACATTTTAAAGATCTTGGTTACTCACCCATGGAATTACTTTTCAAGTCTTCTCTTTCTAGCTTTCAGGGAGCTATTACTGCATGTGGGGATGGAGTAACACATCTCTTAGAAAAGTATTTGAATAATTTAACTATATCATGTCTCCTTACAGTCCAATAAAGCGGCTAAAAACTCTAAATTACCTTATTGATTGTGTGCGCCCATATACTCCCATGCAATAGGGGTCTGCCTTGACGTCATCACTTTTGCTCGAAATCGCTTGACGCCATCTTACTATTTTATCCACTTTACTTCATCTCTGCTCCGCCAAGCGTGGTCGCATTGCAAATATTCTCAACCCATGGATCAAGATCTTTCCAAGGAAGCATTTCATCATTCGTAACGCAAGTAGTCCACGCAGTCTTCTCACACCATCATCCGTTGAAGAATTAGCGTTGTACGATTTAGAAGCAGACCAAATCCCAGAATACTATTTAGGTTAAAACTCCACATTACTTCAAACACAGTTTTGTCAGAAAATATGTAGTAAACATGGGCAGTAAATGCATATAACATTTATGTTTCATATTGCTTCAGGAGACCGCGTCTTTTTCATTCTCGCATTGTAAAGTAAACAATTGAAAAGCGTCTAATCTTTGGAATCCGTTATATAGCAATTTTTATTATAAAAAATAACACATATTCGAGTCGTCAAAAAGATTCTAAGAACTAACGAGAGGTCTAACTTCAACGAATTCAAAAGAGCTTCATAAAATAGCTTTGTCCAAATAAGTTGAATTACATTTACTCGGATCAACGGAAATAAGACCTCATAAATTGCCATGAGGTACAGCTTTTTTTTCATACAAACACTAAATGTTCGTTTAATACGTTTTGTACTTCGTCTTCTGAAATGAAATTCTTTAAGGCGAGATTTGTTAGTATTCATTTCTAAATGATAGCCTCAGTTTTGACGAATTACGTCCATTCTTTCAGATCAGAGAAACATTTTAATGTCACTTGAATTAAAAACTTCGCTTCTGCGACGCAATGAAATGCGACGAACTTTGTGAAAGAAAGTGAAGCATAGTTTAAGATAGAGAAATAAATTTTATCTTAACTATAAATGTATACTGCATTGAAGTCTTGTCTAAATCCATTGATATATCTCTCTCACATATACCACTTTTAATGTCGCCGAAATACGTTTAACGGAAGAATATTGTATTTGTTCCCGTCTTTATTCGCAGATACACTGCAGCATACAAGACGATTTGTAATGAAACTATTGGGACAACGAAATATCAATGGAATGAATCCCCGCTGCTGTCACATTGTGGCATATGAGAGTGACTGGAGGTTGATAGAGACTTCATAAATTTCGCGAGAAGCAAAATTATTTCTTTTTTATGAGTTCTACTGTCCATTGGGAGAACAATCAGGTAAAAGAGGATTATCACATAGTAGTTTGCAAACAAAGAGACACATTTGATTAGTACACATCCATAATTCTTGACATAACTTTATTACACAAAACGCTGTACGTGTTCCGTTTCTCTTAATAATCGTTTTCCATTTACTGCTCTGGGTGCGCACTAGAACCGGAGAGAAACGTCATTGCTGCACGCGAGTTCTGCACTCCGACGGGAGAATGTAACAAGTAAATGGAACATCTTTGCTGCATGATTCGGGCATGGCCATTGTTAGCCTCAAATGTTGATGAAACTACAATAATTGAATAATAAGAATAAACGATTATTAATACATTAACAAATAGCCTCTTAATGCAAATATTACCTCTTGATCATCATATAATCGGATTAACGAAACGAAATCAAACATCTTAATAATTGTTTCTCTTTTGGAAATGACTCGCTCGACGTAAAACTATTGCTCTTCTAACTTTTAGACTACGATAACATTTGCGCTAAACTCATATCCATCGTGGATGCGTTAATCGCAGACCCACCTAACCTCAACAACGCCCAGGGCAGTCCCTCCTCTGAGAAAATTTTCAGAGCAGGTCCGGTTGTCTGAGTGAGTGGAGAGTGCGCCTCCAGACACAAAAAGAACAACCATAACCCCGCACTGGTGCAGCTTCTTTGTCAAATGGGACAACATTTTTGCACTAGGATCGCACCAGTGCACACTCGGAGCAGGAAATTGAAAAAATGTCATTAGTTGAAGAGGGATTCTCAGGAACGGCTCGTACGAGTGGGATTTCCACGAAAAGGGTGGCGCAAAGCAAGATACTAATAAATCAAAGACGACTCCCACTCTACAAGTCGAACATAGGAGCAGGGAGAGAGTGCGGGGGAAGCCAATGATAAGAAACATAAAAGAAGATTGATAAGATCGAAGAAACCTGTGACAGAGATACGGGTGCGTTCTGCTACAACCATACAAAAGGCAATTGTAGGTTTAGAAAATCTTGTAACATAATTTGTAACTGATAAGTCCGCTATTTACGACCTGTAATCCTGAAGAAGCTGTAATATTACGTACCGCACTGAAAGAAGTATGGTGAGTGATGTTAGACGTGTTTAGTAATTGATTTTAATATCATGATTAATCGTGTAGTAACATTTGTCAAATTTAGTTTAGGTTAGGTGACAACCAGTAAAGGGAATAGTAACAATATTTACGACATTGTGTCGTGACTTACGGTAAATGTAACCTGAATTTGTTAATCTGTACAGTGGTTCTGTGACTCAGTAAATGTTTCTTGTTACAGTTTCTTATCGCCTAGCGACGACTCAAACCACAAATTGAATCGGTATGTTCCAGAAAAAATACAATAATTGTCCAAAAGAAAGTCGTAAGTCATAATTATATATTTTCAAGTTGAAGTTTTGAAAGTAACCAATGGAATTTGAATAGTAACTTCTGGTTTTGTTAGAAAGCGTGATGATAGACCGTCGGACTTGTTGATAGATTTTTGCTTAATTCTCCTAACAATTGTACACTCTTTAAAGAGAAGGGTACCTTATTTTAACTAGAGATCAATCTTGTACGTTAGAAAATACGAAACTGATTTGTGAACTAATGAAACGAATTAATTTAAAAGAAAATGAATATTAAAATAAATAAATATTTTTTGTCAAAGAAGCAGTCAATATTTAATAACCTTTTACTTGAACGTTACAGATCGTAGTGCAGTTCGAATAATTTTTGACTTTTGAGATTTTATTCTGGAGAAATTCTTTTTTTTTTTTTTTTTTTTTTTTTTTTTTTTTTTTTTTTTTTTTTTTTTTTTTTTTTTTTTTTTTTTTTTTNTGATTTTTAATTTTGTGATGATTTTTTCCATTACGTTATAGCCAATTTACAGTATGATGTTGCGAGGACATGTGACCGGACGAGAGTAAACAAGCTTCATATATCGTCATTGGTTGTTGCATCGGAGATAATTTTTAAGCTATACATGACTAGTACCATTTCAGCTTCAGAAAAACCGAAACAGTATTTCGAAGATCAATAAGTAATCTTAGCAATGAGAGGATTATTTCGCTTATTCTTTCTCAAGTTTTGGTTCCGAAAAACATTAACTCGACTGCTGCTGCATCTAGATAGAGACCTTAATCGATAAAGAACCGCCAGGGAGGAAATACGATGCGGAATTTCTCATATTTCGTGAAAATACTGCGCGTAGTTCCTCATAGTAGTTTTAATCAACTGTAGCTTATCACGTGATTGTGTCGTGTCTCCTTCTCCCTTTCTCCTTACTTCAATAATAGTCAAGTATCAAGTGACAGCTGGTGTCAAAGGAGCTATGAGAATTTGTGTGTAGTAAATACACCTGATATAAAAAATTACGTGCTCTAAAGTTGCGGACACGGTTGTCGGTTCCTTGTTGATTAAGGTCTCTACATCTAGAGGGTTCCGTGGTGGACTCGCCTGCGCGTCCCACACAGACTGTCAGTCGTACCGAGCGACGCATCTCGCATAGCAATGAGGATGGCGCACATTGCGCCTCACTCCCGAAGTCGCTTGCCGTCATTGCAGACACAGGCAGCTCTCTGGCAGAACCATAAAGGCGTGTTATTGTACTTCGTTATTCGTGTAGTATTAGCTACTTTATTGACTAACAACAATAAAATAAGTGAGGAGATAAGCCGTAGAAGAATGACTGGAAACAGGGCCTACTGTGCCAATTTTAAATTGTTGAAGTCTCAATTGTCTAGATCTACAAATGTTAAATTATATAAGACTCTTTTGACACCTGCAGTGAGGTTTGGCTCAAAAACTTGGAATCTTTTAGTCGACGCCAATAAATTAAGAACACTCGAAAGAGAGGATATTAGACGAATATATGGTCCAATTATGAGCTTCTCCGGAGGCTAAAGCGTTAGCGTGTTCGCTCACCATCAAGTTACTCCGGGTTTACTTTCCTACGGGGCTAGAAAAAAATTGTAGCTTTTCAAATCAATATCCCAGTTCATATGTAGCTGTTACTATAGAAAAGCGAACCCCCCTCCTATCCACTTCATACTGCTCCTAGTATCTCTAACTCTTACTATTACTGACTACTCCTAACACAACGTGGGCCACGTTGTTGGTAAACCCAACGACCCACTTACTAACAAAAGCCCTTCCACCCACCTCCCACCAAGCATCACTCCGTGTGGATAATCTTCAATAGAACGCTACAATATAAAAAATGTAAAAAGAAAAGGACGGTTCAATTCAAGATCTGAATGGTTAGAGGATAAGAACGAATGTTGAAATACAAAATGCACCAGATCGAGAAGACATAGATTTATTAAGGCACAGAGATTCAAATGACTTGGACATGTGGGAAAGATGGAATGTAGATGAATGGAAAAAAAGCCGGCGAAAGGGAAGACCCTGCATAAGGTGGAGTGAAGTTGAAGGTGACCTGAGGACAATGAAGATCCGTTCTTGTAGGTCAGCCGCTCAGGACCGAAGTAGATCTCGCAATATTTTAGAAGAGGTCAAATCTTGCACTTTTGCCGGATAAGTAAGTATTAACTACTTGCACGAAGTATTTTTTTTTTTGCTTTCCAATTACACAGAGTGTGTAATCGGTAGAGAAAAAAAATTGAGTTCTCTTCGGACCTGAACGAATTGGCTCCAGGAGAGTCTATTTTCAAATTTTGGCAATGATGTCCAATGTCGTATGTATACATGTATGTGTGTGTGCCTATGTATGTATATAGGAATGTATGTATGTTAAGAATTTTATTCCCTCGATATCTCACGAACAAATTGATGCATAACCAACACTTGAGATGTGACTTTGAATGCATTGAGAATGGAAACCGATTTGTGGATAACACATACAGACTTTATTTACACTTCCGGTTTCTTAAAATTCAAAATTTTACAATGTGCATAGAAGCATTTTGATTGGTCAGTTAATTCTGCGAACATATTGCTAAACTACATTACTGTATGTTGCACCGTTTTCGAGATACAGCTAAAATTTCTATAAGAATTAGGAATTTTTATATCTATATACTACTTCTCGAAAAGACAAACGGGACGAATCGAGCAGTGGTGGATCCAAGGGGAGGGGGTGCGATTTGACTTGACTTAATAAAATGAAAAAACAAAACAAACAAACAACTCGTTAAATATTTTATTTCATTTGATTTACAAACTCTGAATCATTTTACATTACGTGTTACTAGTTTTCCTTTCTGTTGCATTTCGTCCCATATGGTGAAGGATTTTTATATGCAGCGCAATGGTTAATCCACACAGAAGCGCATTTGAAAAGACCCACGAAAATGCAAGTGCAAGACTGCAAAGAAAATAAACAACCGCATACTGTTATGAACACATTCATTGTCAGACAAGCTAATGCTTCTACTGGATGTACGCGCTAAATGGGAGCTTACTAGAGGACTCGCGTGAGAAATGCGTGTGGAAAACTAGTGGAAGAAGACTTCCCTCACCATTGCTCCAACAAAACAATCAGCTGTCCCGGACACTGCGTAACTGCCTAGTAGCGACACGCAATGTTAAAAATAAATCCATACAAAAACAATTCCTGTTGTAAATGTAAAAAAATTAACACTTTTGGCTATTTGGGTCAGAGCTTTCGTATAGACATATTATGAAATTTTACTACTATTCACCACGGAAACTATATTTCATTACTGTGTACAACAATGGACAATGTGGTCCGACAACTTTTTGGCCGATTACAAACAATTTATAATATAAATTTTATAATTTAAAGTTTCTCTACACTGTTAGATTTGAGTTTGAATCAAAATGAATGTTCTCCTATCAGTTTGTAATTGTATGATAGAGGTACTCCATTTATTTGGTTCATTTAATATTAATATGACCGGAACGTGTTCAGTGATGTCAGAAAAACATGTAAAGAAACGTAAAATTTCTGTTCAAAATTTTATATTTTTTAATACTTAAAAATTTAGTTGTTCGAGACTAATTATAACATAAATACTAAAAAATTGAGTAAACAAGTTAAACAAATATATTTCATTTCCACTGTTAATGAACGAGTGATTCTTTGGAAGACGAAACTATCGTAGGAGCAAAGTTGACAAAGTTTCATCCCCCCCCCCCCCAACACAATCGACCATCAAGATCACTAGCTGCATCCGCTCCTGGCATGGAGAACGGTGGTATCAGGGAAGAATGGCAAGATTTGACAAAGAAGTTAAGTACCGTGTTGTAAAGAGTTTTAAAAGTTCGAATAAATGAAAAAATAATAATTTCGGTATTAAATTTTCATTATTGTTTCGTATTATTTATTATATTTATGTTACATATGTGTATTTTAAAAACAGGAATATATCAACGTATATTTTCAAACAAAAACTGTTTGACTGGTAAGTTGGTCACCCACTTTATAGATTAGAAGAATTTTTGATTCCAATACTGTGTTACAGTTGAGATAGTCTTTGGCTTAAAATTATCCAATTTAACATTCTGTTTTAAATTTGGCATAGATACGGACATGTACTTGTTGTTTTTCTGTTTGTTTTCTTTTATCTTGAATTATTTATATAGACATATACCTACATAATAATAATAATAAATTATATTGTGTATTGTATAATTGACGTTGTCAATTGCCATTTTCGGGCTATCGACGATGAAATCTTTTTTATTATTATTATTATCATCACTCAAGCTTAGTTGACCTCTGTAGCTTCTTCCCAGCAAGGGTTTTCCCAGCTCTCCAATGAGTTGTCTGAATCGGCATTGACTGGAGAAGGATTACTGTGCAGAACTCTTACTCCCGTTGAGTTAAGAGGCCGCTACGTAGTCAAACGCAGTTTTTCAAGTAAATATAATGAGAAACTTTACGACTACTTTTGAATTTGGAAGGATAAAATATTATTTCCTATCAACGTACCTAAAAAATAAAACCTAGCGGGGTTTATATTTCAATAAAACCATTTTGAAGTTGTGTGGACTCTTATCTATAAAGCATTGGGTAGTTTATAAATAAATTGCCTTGTAAATTAAAATAGAAGGGATATGAAAAACTAACATACGTTACAAAAACATAGAAGAGAACAGTATGAAATTTCCCTTGGCTTTCCAGACAGCTAAGAAAGTTATTATCGCAAACATTAAAGTTGAGTTCCCTAGTTTTGTGACAGACCAATCTTTGATTACATTCATACAAGAAATATGCATAACGAACCTTATCACGTAGGTACGTCCCCCCAGGGGACTTACGTCTAGAAAGTACGTGTTTGGCAAACACGGGACCCCGAGCTGAGCCTGGTATTACTTCCACTTGTGCGAGGCTCCTTCCTTTCTCTCTCCTGACCTTCCTTGGTCACCTCTTGTTCTTTTGGATTAAGGCTAGGGTATCTTTCATTTTCCTCATCCCTCTCATTTTTTGTCCTACCCCTCAGTTTTTGTCCCCCGCCCCATTTGATGTTTTGATGTATGTTGTGAGATATGTTTTGGTGTGTTGTAGATCAGGAGGGTTTTTAGTGGGAATGGATAAATCATTCGACGAATCCCACACGCGGGGAGAGTCATGTTGGCTCTCCCTAGTGCGTAACTGCATTTTCCCTACCTGTACAAGTTTTTAGGGCT
>NNCF01128700.1:345945-359404 GCA_002313205.1 Laupala kohalensis
ACAGTGTAATTAATGAAACGCAGTTTTTAGCACAATATAATCCGTGAATTACTGCTATAATGACAATTTGTAATACATACAGAATACAAAACATTGAGTTTTATAAATGGTTATGTGCTTGACCAGCGCCTGGCTTGCTCATATTGCCTTATTCAAAGCGTACGTACGGAAACCTGCCTCAAAATATGGTTTATAAACAATTTATTCGCCTCCATTTTCACATTTACCTGGCCTGTTCGTAACTGAATAACATTGATCAGTTAATCCGAATGAAGTGGTAGTACGTTGATAGGCGGGATGACATACGTAGGTCTACGCCTTCTTTGCCTGTCTCATTAATGTCTGCTATCATATTGCCACCAACTTTCCCTATGCTTAGGGGAAAGCAGCCGCTGATAACCTTTCCCGGAAGGCACAGGCCAGAGTTGGATAGTTCCCGAAACATAAGAGCAAGTGACTCAACCTAAGAATAATTGTCGTCAGTTCGATGCGTTGTGTGTTTATAGCTTTGAGGAATGTATGGAGTATTATTTTATTAGTTCAAACAGTAAGTTATCATCCTCGTTTTTTCATGAGGTTGTAATTCCATTTGCCATGAAATTCATAATCGGCCACGCATTTAACGATTCATTAAAATGGCGAACATGACTTCGTCGGGTTTGATAAGATTATGACTGCCTTATAAATATTGTTGAGATTTTTACCCAGATCCAATTTCGTATTTGGTCTGTTTACACTTCATTTTATGGTAGGGCTTACCTTAGGTTTCAAATTTTTATAGTACATTTCTTGTTCCTTTTTTTTTATTATTATTTATCTTCTGTAACTGTTCTCATAACTTGTAGTTCAATTCAGGTGGAGTGCAGTATATATCTAGCATCCTCACCTCAAGGAATATAACAGGTCTATAAATATCATCTGATTATTCTACAAATGTTAAGGATGACTGCTTTTTGAAAAGGTGGAGATATGTTTTTTGGAAGTTGAAGACGATTGATGCTCAGATGCAGACTGTGAGGGATGACTCCAGTAGTGGACAGGATAACAGGGACTAAATAAGCACACTCCATACTCCATAAGCGAAGAATATTTTTTTGAATTTTATTATTGTAAGTAGGTTGTGGGTGTTGGTTACTGTAATATCTATAATGCGTTTATTATTATTATTTTGTAGTTGAAATTTATTTTCACAGCATATGCTGATCCATGCAATGGCACGGCTCTAGTGGTCAAGTGGACATTTCTCTTTCAATTTTCTAGAGATAAAAACTTTCTAACTATGTGGGATCTTACAATAATGATGGCTTTCTGAAGAGATATGTAAATGTTTTTTGGTTAAATTTAATGTTTTTAAACTGGAATGTATAGTTTTTGTAATTATTCCTGTTGCAGAGATTACTATTGGGACTATATGGGCTTGTTTCATCTTCCAAATTCTATGAACTTCTGGGAGAGAGGTGTATTTTGCAATTTTCTCAGCTATTGTCTTCTGTAGGTTATTTGTGTTTGGCACTGCAATGTCTATATTATTATTATTGTTGTTGTTATTATTGGGGCTTCAGGACTCGCCAACAACTAAGTCAATGTAGCTCTATCCATTTCACCATTCTATGTATATTTCCTGGAATGAATGGTTTTGGAGATGCATGAAACAGCATCCATATGCTATGGTGAATCAGTAAGAAATTACGACCGAGGAAACATGCTCGCGGTCCCTGTAATCGCGATTTACCGTTATAATCCCTTTTGGTATCTAAAACAATGTCATTCAATACTCTTCGAGCTGGTAGTATTTGTGATTGACGTTTACGTTGCATCCTTACACAAAAATACAAGAGAGAAATAAGTGTCTGTTTTTTTAAATCACTCAGTGATAGGTAAGAAATTAATCACTGACAGAAATAGCTTATTTTCTTCAGTTGCACATGGTTTACTTTTACTAATGAGTGTAAAAAGTTTCAGTTCACTGCCTAGCTTATCGGTGCGATATACAGGTCAGGACTATAGTTGAATTATGACCGTGTGGGGCAATCGACTTACGTTCCACGGCAACTGAAAGTAATTTCAGTCCCACTTGAACGATACTAATATAAATATCAAAACGGTATATATATTCTTTTGAAAGATAGGTTTTTAAATATTAGTGCTATTTACTTCTATCTTGTTTTTNAAACTATAGAAATCATAACGGAACATTCAAAATTTTAAAACAATTCAGAAATAAAAGAAATATATTTCTTTCAATTGTAAAACAAACACAAAAAGTCACACCATTGAATTTTCTTTAGCTCATTTTGCTTCGCGTTGCCCGAGGTATTTATAAAACATTCTAAATCCATATGTTAGTTTCCACATTTCTCTTCTTTCGTAATATTAAATTATCACTTTTGTTTATTTCAAAAATTGAATACCACAAGAAAATGAACAGGAATACACAGTTTTCAGTGTTGTACGCTATTAAGTACGTAATTACGAATTATTTTAAAATCGATGCAGAAGAAAAATACACTTTACACAGAAAGCTTAATAAAGAAAGCTTTTTACCTCTGCGTTCTTTGGTTTTTGCTTCTACGACTGCTCTTTATCACGTGGTTTATACGTTTACGTAACGAAATTGAACTCTGGCGGATGCGTTAGTAAACTTCGTACTCAATAGTAATGTGAGTGAAGATTCACATCTACTGATTAGCATTTCATTTGCAATATTCTATGTGAAGTGTCCTTTGAAATATCAAATAATTTCATCAATTACTTTGTTAATGCCACAGTCACTTCATAGAATTCACTTTTTGTTAAAATAAATGTCCCTTTTCATACCGTCATAGTTTACCCATCGTCTAAGTTGAATTATTATTAGAAATATAATTTACGGGACAGGGGCGGAATATTAATTGTACCTTACAGCAACGTACTATTTGCTTAAATTGTTTTTTTTTTCTTAATCCGAAGATTTTAATAAAAAGGTAGGCGACGAACGCTCACCAGATTTCACGTAAATGTTTCTTCCAAACGAATTCCCTCTCTGTTCATTTATTTCTTCCGTGCACCTATTCGCGGAGAAGCTATATGATAACTTGGTTAACACCCCTACTATGAAAGGTTCCGAACTCGATTCCTCATAACCTGACCGAAAGTTATATACCTATGTCTGCGACAACGGGTAGTACACTATACGTGATATCCTCGAACGGGAAATCAAACCAGTTCTTCCACTCAGTTGTGCGCAAGGAATGAAATAATTGTCTGATAGCAGTAAGAGGTAAAGATATGTTGTCGTGTCGTTCAAGATGAATGAAGAATATTTTTAATTATGTAACAATTGTTTTAGTGGGCTCGAAGAGGTCTTGTCAGAAACATACTTTATTTAATATTATTTTACATTACGTGATTCATGATTTAAAAAACAACAACAACAATCTATATTCACTGGAACCTTAATTTTCTCCTTTCACTAAGAATACCGTCTTTTCTCTAGTTTGTCGAGTTGCGAAATCTTCGCATGAACTCGTTAGCAAGGACAGTCATTTCATAAAACATTTTAAAGACTGACAGATAAAACAATCGTAATAGACTTAAGTGTGTTCCTTGTTTGTTTGCGACTACGGTATCTGAATTGATCGTAGCATGTAGAGTGGGCAACATAATACTTGCCGGTAAAGTATTGTAATCCTGACACGGAATTGATCTTTGTTAACGAACAGGAGAACTGCGCTTTACAGAAACTGATGGAAATGGCCAGTGGTGACGTCGATGCAACAACACACACCTTGAGAGTCTTGTCACGAATGCATGAGGAGTTCGGTGAGCAGAGGCAGTAAAATCTCCTGGCCACGTCGATAGCCCGATCTCTCTCCCTGTGATTTTTACTTGTGGGGCAAATTAAAGGGTGGTAGGCCCCTCCGCGGCTACAATGTTCGAGTTCTTGCTCTTCACCAAAAGTTATCCCGAGTTCAATTCCCTGTGGAGCCAGAAAAATTTGTACCTTGTCATGTGAGTGTCCCAGTATATAACTGTGACTACTTACTACTACTACGTGGGCCAATATGGTAAACCCAGCTAACTGGCCCTCCTGTCGCTACATTTCCCATTTACAAATACTACAAATTAAAAAAAAAAAAAGATTAAAGGGTCAATTGTACTCAAATAATCCTCACACACCGGAAGAACTACAGAAGAACATTGAAAAAGCTATTGCTGCTGTTATCCCTCAAGCAAAGCTGCTACGCGGGTCTCGCACTTTGATGAATCGCATCGACGTCAATGTGGCCATTTTCAGCATTTCCTGTGATTGGCAGTTCTCATGTTCATTAGCAAATGTCAATTACGTGTCAGCCATATATATTTACCGGGCCAGTTTTCTTTTACCCACTCGGTAGATCTCATCCACGGCTACTTGTTTGTAAAAATATGCTTGAATTTTCATACAAAAACAATTTTGCAAGTTTTTCTTTTCATGTACCAATGATGTTGCTTCTTTTGTTCTTCCACTTGTAGCGTCGTAAAAGTTTTGAGCTTTCACGAATAATGCAATCAGTGACGAGGAAGAATTTAAAACAGCGCAGGATTTCTTCTGTGCCGCTTTATACGCACATTGACCAGCTTTCACTAATATTCAGCGAATGGTACATTTTTATACGGACATATTCATATACTGTGTGTCTAGTTGAATAAAAATTTTCCTGTTTCAATTTTAGAGTGGCATTCCAATTATGCGAACTCGAATCATCCGAATCGCGAATTATCCCAATCGATGGGAGAAAAATGTTGTATATTTAATTACTGTTCACTAAACTATTGTTATTTATATACTATACTAAGCTAATTATTTAAAAAATAATAATTAAACAAGTGCTATGATAGGTATGATTATATTGTGAATTATGTTTTTTTTTAAACAGTATAAAATTTCTTATGAATGACTAATACTTGGTTAAAAATTACCCTTTTTCTGGAAGAAATGCTATTATCCGGATATTTTATAACTGGAGTTCTACTGTGTTTATTAGAAAGTTGAATAAATCAAATTGAAACACGAACGTACATTATGTATTTCCTATGTTTAATAGCCAATTATCTATTAGGAATTGCATAAAACTACGTGGACAATATAGTGCTTAACTCTTGGGAAGAAGATAAGGAAATCCGATCAAAACAACTAAAGGAAAACCCCGGACTAGAGTTCAGTTACAGAGATAATAAAACAACTGTAGTTCAACGTTCTTCTCACTGTCATGAGTAGTTCTTAATTACATTTTAGCTAAAAACTGTTTGAACGAGATAAATTTTACTTTCAAGAATGTATTTCCAAACTGCTTGTGCCTCGTAAGATTTCAATGCGCCCTCTGTAGTTTGATGCAAATATGTTTAATTCCTTTGATTGTTTCATTTCCCATTCTTTTTAAGAAAATCCTCTCTTGTGGCTCAGGTGGTAGCGTTCTTGCTGTTCATCAAGTCATCCCGGGTTCAATTCCCAGTGGGGTCAGAAAAATTCGGAGCTTTTCACATTAATGTCCCAGTTCATATAGCAGTGGATACTGAAAAGCGANTTCCCAGTGGGGTCAGAAAAATTCGGAGCTATTCACATTAATGTCCCAGTTCATATAGCAGTGGATACTGAAAAGCGAACCCTCCTTCCTCTATCCACCTCCTGCTAGTATAAATAACCCTTAACTATAACTACTTCTACTAACCCCTCCATGTGGGTCAAGTTGTTGGTAAACCCAGCTAACCGGCCCACCCACTAACAATTGCCAACCACCCACCTCCTACCTCCTATCGCTCCATGTAGATATGCTTCAATAGCACGCTACATTTCCCATTTACAAATACTACGATGGGAAAAAATATAAGAAACCCAAATTGATAGGTTTTTCATTTTAATTTATTGTTGTACGCAAACAATGATTAACTTAAAGATTTATTGTATCTTGATCAAACTATTGTTTTTTTTTCTCTCTCTCTCTCTAAATGGTACCACCAGATTCGGGGAAGGTCTTCTAGAATACTCGGACTGCTGCAAGACTTTCTTTTGCGCGTGAAAGTACAGAATGAATTCCGTTACTCCAACATTTGAATACAATAGGCGCCTCCGGGAAACTCGGTTCTCTCTCAAAAGCGTCTTTCATCCTCCAAAAGATCTTTAAAAAATTGGATCAAGTGCTTGTTAAGATAAATACAGATGAAATTTTTTAAGTAGTCTACTGTAGAACTTTGTCTATCCGTTATAAGGAATCGACGGTTATGGACAATGCAAAATACATGTGATGTGGGAAACAAATAATACAGGAAAGTACTTCTCACAGAACGTCTCAGAGAACAAATTTGTTGGAATATTATATCACGTAGTTTTCATTCCTATCTTACGAGAGTGCTGAAATTTCAATTCGCCTTTGATCGGAATTGCGGGGATGATCCCTTGCTTATTTCCGGAGAGATAATCATCATTTACCGTGAATTTAAATTGCATATTAAGCAACAAAACTCTTGAACATAAAAGTGATGAATCTTATATAACAAAGATGTGGAATATAGACGGTTCATGGGCCAATGCTCGGTCGACCATCATAACTAAAACTTCAAAAGGTACGCGTAATTTTTTTTATCAATAGTTATATTTACTTGATTAAGTAATGTAAATTAAGAAATTACTTTTTTTCTATTAAAATAATTTTAAAAAATTATTGAGCTGTGGATCAAAAGTATACTTTAAAATGTATGTTGATAACCAAAATGATCTGGGTCTACGAGGTCTCGATGCAAGAGGTTGTGTTGTAGAATGAGATTTATTTCCACCTTTCACTGTTCTTATACGTTACACACTGACAAGCGTTGTATTTGCATGGGCCGGTCAATGCAATGCAGCAACCTCTAGATAACTTAGCGGCACACGTGTGTGTAGTGAATCGGAGAGAACTCTCAAGAACATCAGGTTGCCTTTCTTCCGGAATAAACTGATGTCTTCCAATGATATGGAAGAAAAATTTAAAAAATAGAATTCTGATTCGACTTGCACACTAACCTCAATTAAACGAATGTATTCGGGAAGAATAAATTAATTTTTATTTTATGGATTAAAATAATAAAATAATTTTAAAACATATTTTCCCTACGTTAGACTTCGAGAAGAGTTCTTATTCTACTTCAGATAAAGTCATGCTCCAGAAAATTGATTTTTGCAGGCTCAAATCTATTATTGTTAATCAATTTTTTGATTATAATACATGATTAATTTTGATTATAATACATAATTAATTTTTTGATTATAACACATGACAGTTATCAATTAAATACAAGAATTTGTGTTCTGCAATTTTCTAAAAGTTTGCATGATGATAATTACTAGTAAGGGCGGTAACTCCCATACCTTCCGCTTGGTTGTTATTTGATTAATGTCATATTCTCCTATCTTGTCTTTATTTAATGATTCCATCACATTCTATCATAAAGAAACTTTAGACAAACATAAAACACTGACGCAGATTATTTTAAGGTATGTTAAAAGATGTGGTGAGTCAAGTAATCAAGGGCTTATAGAACCTTACCACTTCACATTCAGGACAACCTGCAGCTTAGGAAAAAAAATCGTATTGCTAAACATAATTCCTAAATACTGCAGTGTGAAACGTAGCATTATTGGCATACTGTATTTCCAAGGCCAAGGAATATTATGGGAACGTAATGCTTAATGTTATCTCCTAAATTTATTCTTGCCATTTTTTTCTTATTTTATTTTAGATATATTTTCCCTTTAATATTTTGAGATAATTATATCCTATTTTAAGTCATGACATTGTATGACTTATGTAAAAACTTTTTTTTTTTTTTTTTNTGAATTAACGGGCCAGTACGTGTGCATCGAGCGCCTACGAAGACAACGTGAGTTGTGGAAACGTTTACGAGGCGGACCCAACTTTATTGTCTGAAATATCTGATAATATCCCATCAATATATTTTTAATTGAGCGTTCCCCAGCTCTAACTAAGACTTGAATATAATCTACCATAACTTAAGGAATGGATTCGTGTGTTCTTTATATAGAAAAATCAGAAACGGTTGTAACGAAGAGCGAGGAAATTATTTACACTATTTGTTTTTATACGAATAACTAGATGTATTCTTCATAATCACGTTTTATTTTTTGTGAAGAAGAGTAATGGAAAGCGTTGAGTATTTTTTTTCTCTCAATTACACAGAGTGTATAAGGAAAGTATTGCAATCGGTCGAAAAATTATTTTTCAGATCTCTTCGGATCTTTTCGAATTGGAACCAGGAGAGTCTATTTTCCAATTTTGGCAATGATGTCCAAAGTCATATGGGTGTGTGCGTGTATGTTAAGAATTTTGTTACCCCGATAACAAACAAATTGATGCGCCGAAACCAAACTTAAGATTTAACTCTGAATGCATTGACAGCCTATAAACAGCTCTTTTCGACTCCATTTACACACTGCATTGCACTTCCTGTTTCTTAAAATTAAAAATTTTGAAAAAATGCATAGAAGCATTTTGATTGGTCAGTTAACTCTGCGTACAGATGTACGTCGCACAGTTTTTGAGATACAGAGATACTCGATTACACAAAAATTAACATCTTGGAGGCGCTCTTTTTAAATTAGCTTTTCGGGTTGTTGCAAAGAGTTTAATGTGGAAGATAATTCGTGTTATCTGTACTTGAATATGTAATTATGATGTTTAGATCGATTAAAAAACCGATTGTTTTTTAATGTCATCTTGTTTACTAATTTTTTTGAGTATTTTTTCTTAAATTATTAGTGTTATAAACATAGAAATCTCTTAGATTGCGGTGAACCTCACCGCCAGGTAACAGATTAATCATGTTACGTCGAATGAAAATGGGAGACGGGACCGGGGATCGAACCCGGGACCTTGAGCTTTGCGCGCTCATGCGCCTACCGACTGCGCCATCTCAGACCGGCTACGAGACCACCTCAGAGGTCTTTGGGTTTCACAAGTTGAATGAGAATGGTAGACGGGCACGGGTGGCGAACGGGATTTTTTCTTGCTAATAACAAGTGTACACGGTCAGCGTGTTCAATAGGTAAAGCGCTGACATGGCCGGGGTGAGGTTTAAGATCGGTGAGGTTTAAGATTTTTCCTTCGCACAGCACAACATCCAGACTGACTCCCAATCACACCCATCACGCTGTATAATTAGTACCGGGTCTATCCTGGGGTCAAACCTGTCAGAGCGAGAAGTTTGACCCCAGGCCTCCTTCTAATTCCGAGGCCTGTTAATTGCGGATTTCTACCGTCCTTAAACCCCATGGGCACCTTCGGGGCCCGTTTGTAACACACTCATTCTCTACACAGAAAACTAAAAAGGGATAGGTCATGGGTACCAGTATTTAGAGAATTTATAGACATCACATATAAATAAAGATCAGATACTGTGCCATAGGTCACATTCCTGTAGGAACCTAAAAAGGCAAAACATTTCCTCTTCTTTTTGTCCAAGAATAACGTCCAATCTGTTGGATAGATTGTGTCTCCTTCGGATGGTACTATATTTGGGACACTCCAAAAGAAATTGTTCCACAGTAAGTATTGTGTTGCAAGTCACAGAGACCGGTTTAAGTTCACCGAGTAGGAGATAGCCATGGGTAAGATAGTAGTGGCCAATACGAAAACGTGTAAGGATCACTTCTTCACGTGCGTTCGCGCGGGATGGAAACGATCAGATCTTAACGCAGTCTTTTTGCCTTCCTTATCTTGAAGGCGCAATTTTGCCATTCGGCTTACCATGTCTTAAGAATAGACGATCTTATTGCAAGTTNAGACCGACTACTTTTTGCCGACCGCAGTCTTTTTGCCTTCCTTATCTTGAAGGCGCAATTTTGCCATTCGGCTTACCATGTCTTAAGAATAGACGATCTTATTGCAAGTTTTGTGTCTGACGTAGGGACGGTTGAAATGTCAGGAACTGCTTTCTGCGTTGCCCGCTTAGCTGCCTCAACAGCTTCTACGTTACGAATAATACCCACATGCCCAGGAACCCAATGTAGTTACTCTGTTTAGTTATCTATTTTTTATTTATGAACTTTTTTCTTTATTTCTATGATAAATTGAAAGGCGTTTCTATGTTGCTCGTTGACAGTGAGCAACATAGAAACGCTTTTCAATTTATCATGCTTTGATAATGTTGCTAAAGCTCCACAATTACCAAGTTTATGTTGCGGGAGAGTTAGGCGTTTTTACTTCTACACAGTCACGCAAAAGCAATTGCCATGCGTTGTTGAGATATGTGAAGCTCTATTTGGATTTGAAATTGCTTGTTAGCAACATTCCCCCGGGGAAAGGCTCGGACACTGCTCAATGCGATACAGCAGAGCTTTTATCAAAAACCTGGTTCCTGAAAAAGCATGAAAATAGAAGAAAAAATATAAGTATTTAGTATTCCATGCCTCAAAAGATCAATATTGCCCCATGACTTCACTTTTTAAACTTATTTTCATATTGCATAATGTGTATATAAGTACACTTTTTTTCAATTTAAGCTCTCTAATACATTACTATCATAGTTTTTCTCCAGAAAACATGAACCAATTTACTGAATACATTTTTTGTGTACCCATATTGCTGTGTTTACTTACTTTAGTTGCGTGAGATTGACTGCAAAATATGTAGCCTTTAATGCAAGAATTGCGAAAACGTTTTCGTAAAGAACGTAGTCTATTTGATATAAAGAGACAATTTGCCAAATTTACGTAGATCTCTTTTGAATGTCTAAATGTGATTTTAGTTGTGGAAAATTATTTGCATTAATTCTTCTAAGTTAAGTAGTGCGAAGTCGGTGTTGAAGGTCACTCAGGAGTAGTTGAGACAGTAGAATGAACATTCGAACGCTGAGTATTTTGTTTTTGAAAGAATAGATAAAACTCCCCACGGTTTATGAGGAAGACGAGGTGCGGACAACGCGATAACGAACTCTTCCGCGAGCACTTTTGTGGTCACTTCCAGGTCGCTTTTCTCTTCCACAGACACTGAGGTAACCGTTAGTTTCGACATTCTGCTTTCCCTCATTGATTTATTTATATATTTAAGACGAAGCCTGGGGGACCTATTTCATTGCTGGGATGGCACTAATAAACGTATTCGTATTTAATATGAAATGAATACGTAATTTTTAATTAATCGTAAAACATTATAAAAACTAGTGGTGCAAAACCATTGCACATAATTTCTCATATACGTTTCTCCATCTGCAGCATAGAGTGACAAAAGTATCGCAAACGTGTTATGTAAATGTAATTTCGTTGTAGACAGAAATTGATGTATTTTCGTATCTGCAGTGCGTTTGCTGTCCTCCTATGTATNTCATTACCATATCTTTCACTTCAGTTTACGAATAGTGTATTCTAACATCTGCTTGGTCTATTTTCACTGCTAAATCGTATTCAAGCTTCTTGAAACAGTAAACTATTGTGTAAGTGTAGCAAACAGAAATTATTTTACTGCATCTATACCGAACTTTCAAGCGAAATACCGCTAATGCGGATGTAATGCATACTAATTGTACCTTACGTACAAACAATTTAAGCAAAATCGTTCGAACCGTTTTTGAGAAATATTCAAAAGAGTACATTGTCCTTCATGTGAAGTACCTTGTGTTTTAAAGTAAAAAAATAGAGCACGTGCATCGACAACAAGTAAATTCTGCCGTAAATTCGAAATATTAATTATATATATTCATCCATATACTCAGAATCGCTGCACACAGACGGACGGACTTTTACTAAAGTTCCAGAAAGCACCTTTTCTGAATCAAGGATACCCAAAACGGATATTTCCGTCGGAATCTCGCTTTCAATTTTTTTCACGACTCTACATATATGAGAAAGTAACAGTATCAATGTATAAACAGATTCAACATTGTGTTGACAGTAATGGATTTAAAAATTTCCCATAGTAGCGAATCCACCACTTTTACCTCTAGACTGCGGAATGAGTAAATTATTGGCAATATATCGTACAATCAATAAACGTTGTGGTTTGAAATACCGTTTCTAGGTTTTACCGATCCTTTATTTCATAATGAGAGCAAAGGAGTAGAAATGTTTTTACGCTAATGATTCTAACGGCATGGAATATTACATACCCCACGAACTAGTTTATATGTTGTATCGGTCCTTGTCTAAAAATATTTATCCGGAATTTTCAATAATTTCCTTTGAAATGGGTGAAAATATTTGGTATAGAATCGAACTCTGTATAGAATCGAAAGAATATCTTCTGGATATCTTCACTCTTTCATGGTCCGAGGGAGTATTCCCTAATTCGTGCAAAGAAGGAACGCTAATCCCGTACTAAAACCCGGAAAGGACAAGACGGCCATAAGTAGTTATCGAAGCATTGCCTTGACGAGTTACATTGGCAAAACGCTGGAGAGAATTATCAACCGACGTCTTGTATCTTGAAAGGCATATCATGCTGAGTCCTCAGTGTGATTTCAGGAAGTTCTATTCCACCCTGGACAACTTACTTCTCCTGGAAACAGCTATTAAAGATGCCTTCGTCCGAAGACAACATGTCGGAATATTCTTTGACATCGAAAAGGCTTATGATACTACTTGGCGTCATAGCATATTAAAACAACTCTATGCCTGGGGATTTAGAGGACATCTTCCTCTGATGTTACAGTCCTTTTTGGTTTAGCGTTTCTTCCGATACAGAATTAGATGAGCCACCTGGTATCTTCTTCAAGAGAACGGTGTTCCTCAGGGCTCAGTCCTGAGTATGATCGTATATGCAGTGGCCATAAACAGCAGAACATCCGCTGTAAAGAATCTTGTCCTACACTCTCTTTTTGAAGACGACTTTGCCATCTTTTGCTCATCACAGAATGTTACAAGAGGGGAACGACAAATCCAACTTGTCCTCAATAGATTATACCACTAGTCAAAGACGACTGGCTTTCGTGTATCTGCTAAAAAAACACACTGTGTTATTTTCAGTAGGAGATCAAGCCTTCTGGCAGAACCTCACCTCGCCCTGGGGGACAACGTTCTAAAACTATCCTTCTGTAAAATTCTTAGGTATAATCTTCGATCAGAGACTGAATTGGATTGAACATCTTACAGACCTAAGAGCGAGAACATTAAAGTTCCTGAATCTATTGAAGTGCCTGAGTAGCAGGGAATGGAGCGCTGATCGCTACTCCCTGCACCAGTTTTATCGAGCATTCATAATATCTCGATTATGGCTGCATTGTATATAGCTTTGCTCGTGCAAGCTATTTAAAAAAGTTGGATACATCCTTCCTCTTCTTCCATCCGTTTCTACGACAACAGACTGAGAGCTACCAAACCATTTGGATATATCTCCAAACAAATTTTGGAAACCCTTTATTTTACGTACACCTAATATCTTAAAACAAGGTTTCAGTAAGACTCCTCCTTGGTTCGCATAAGCCGAAGATTAATTTCGATCTTCTGCATCATGAT
>NNCF01128700.1:372025-436698 GCA_002313205.1 Laupala kohalensis
GAGCCCTTGATTTAAATTTTCAACACACTCCTAAGATAAGAATAAAAGTAGTTCGGTACGTGTAATAATACCAAGTATTAACGGAATACCAAATAATTTGTAATAAATAAATAAAGTTTTTACAAGACCGTATTATTAAAAACTATAGATTATTCGAAAAAAATTGTTTATAAGTCGTAACAATTAAAATAACTCTAAATTCGAGGCTATTATTCCTAAAAGCGTTTCAGACCATATCCGTAGCAAACGCTTTATTCCTCATTTGTTGTATAAACTTTAAAAAATCAATTATACTTCAGCTATCAGAAATTGACCGAAAAACAGTACAGAGATCTTATCGACGCGAATAACTTTTCTTTGGAACGTGGGATCGGCGGGGACTTTTGAGATATTGAATAATAATTTAAAAAAAACTTTTTAAAAACAAACTTTTATTTCAGCAATGTACGAAATCGAAAAA
The DNA here is from genome assembly GCA_002313205.1 of Laupala kohalensis. NCBI lineage: Eukaryota > Metazoa > Arthropoda > Insecta > Orthoptera > Trigonidiidae > Laupala > Laupala kohalensis. Next base: position 372,486 of record NNCF01128700.1, read on the forward strand.
AGTAAGTTCGGTTTTTTATTAAGGTAATACAATGCCAAATGGTGATGCCTCCATACATATTTCACATATAGCTGAAATAGATTTAATATTTAATGTTGAATTATTTACAACGAAAGGACATAATAAATTTATTGTCAAAAAACAGTACAAACTGCGTATGACCACGTGGAGGGAAAAAAAANCAAGCAAGGGACCATCCCATCAATTCCGATCAAGGGCCCTAAGGCAGAGGCGGATTCATAGGTTATGCAATTCGTTATACTTCTTTGTATGAAGAGACAGATTGCTTTTCAGGAGACGCTTCACAGAAATAACCCACCGCGAGTTATCTCGGGATAAATTCCCATTAAGAAAACTATTTTTAAAAGTTTTTTTTTTTTTGAATTTGACATTATAATATTGCATTGTCATCGGTTTTATAAATGTGCTCAAAATTTCAGCTCAATCGGTTGGCGGGAAATGATTTAAAATTCACTTGCAAGATTTGACCCAAACATTCTAACAGATAAAGTTAAATAAAAGCTCGCAAAATGCTTAATTTTAGGAGTGAGAAAAAGTCATGTGAAATAATTTTGACGATATGACGTTTTAACGTCTACTATGCCCTTACTTGCGATCGCTATTTTAAGTTATGATTGTAAACATTAATCACAACGTGAATTTATTCATATTTTAATTACGTCTGTAGAATTATTGAACAAAAGGATCTTATTACACAGAGTGATTTAACAACTATAAAGGTGACAGCGCTTCCTTAATAGTTAATAAATCTGTGATTTTGATTTGGGTAAGCTCTCTTCCTCTTTTCCCGATATCAAAATTATTTTTTGCATTGCTTGCCTGATGATGACCCACAGTGGGGGTCGAAACGTGCCTCCTTAATAGTTAATGAATCAGTCCGTGTAATAGGGTCCTTTTGTTCAATAATTATTAGTATTAACTATCAATCGTGAATATTGGGAAAAAGTGTGTTACTGCAGGGGTAATTCTGCCCTGATATTTATCATTAAAGGTAAATCATTACCGATAAATCTGGATAATGTTGAGACGTGGCGAAATCTTAGCAGACAAGAAAAGGAAAAATTCACTAGACTTCCGGGAAAATCATCAACTATTTTCACAAAAATTAATTTATAAATATAAAGAATGGATTTTAATAGGAGTCAATTAATAGATCTTATTTGGAACAGGTTGCCGCGACACATTCACCCTCCTGTCCAAGATTATGAATAGAAATTTTACTACTTCGGTGTGCAGAATTGGAATTATCAACAAATGGTACTATGATTGCGATGAACTTTCGCAAAGAATAACATACAATTTCAAAAAGTGTTTCACATAGGAATCAGTTCTCTTCAATCAGGCACACCTTCGTAAATTTTGCTCAGCACTTCAGTCATACCATGACTTTCTTAGAATATTTTTATCTACGTATCACTATGATTCGTGTAGCCCCTTGACTATATGGACTCCCCGAGGTCCACTTTGACCTGCTGGAGGTGGGGGAGACCTGTCAGCAAAAACAAAAAAAGAAAAAGTGTCGTTCTTGAGAATGAATCCTAGGTCGCCACCAAATACTTGGCTTTTCCAAAATGTAAATTTATTTAACACACATAGTACTTATTTACTCAAGACTTTCTTATAAAACTTATAAATTACAACTATAACTAAGAATATTCATAGCATTATGAAAGTAGACAGTTTGATATGTGGTCGATTTACATGTAACTTGTAAACACTTTCATATCTGATATCAAAACAACGCATAATTGGCATTTTGTTTCGGTTTTATTGATAAACATATAAAACTTATAGACTTTTTTTCTCATATACGTGGTATATATAAAGTATAGTAATCGTGAAAAAAATCGAAAACGAGAGTTTTGAGGAAATGTCCGTTTTGGAAACCCTTGATTCCGAAAAAGTGGTTTTTGGCTGTCCATCCGTCGGTGCGCAGCATTCCTGACCGAACGGACAAATATTTTGTTTTCATTTTTCATATTTAGGGTAGAATTTACATGTGACATATGAACGTGCTCTCAATTTTCTTTTTAGTTGAATACAAAGGGCACTTCACATGGTCAAAGTACATTTTTAAATATTTTTCAAAAACTTGTCCAACGATTTTGCTTAAATTTTCTGTACGTAAAGAAGAAATAGTATGCATTATATCCACATTAGCGGGATTTCGCTTGAAAGATTGGTAAAGTAAAATAATTTCTGTCTGCTGCATTTACATATTAGTTTACGGTTTCAAGAAAATTGAATAATTTATGTGGCTAAATGAGAATGTACATGAAGTGTATTAATCTGTGTGAAATGTATTAAAATCTGTAAATAAAGTAAATGAAAAAAAAATGACGGGGAGGTCTAATCCCCGGTTGCTAAGCGGCGCGGTGCGGCGAGGGAGTGTGTGCCAACGCATTAGCTGGGTTACGCCCACACCGCGGGTTCACTAGCTCTGTGCCCTGTATGTTTGTAAAATATTTAGCAGTGTAAATGAACCAAGCAGTCGTAGAATACACTTTTCGTAAACTGAAATAAAAGATATGATAAAATACACAGCAAACACACTGCAGATGCAAAAATACGACGAAATTACTTTTACATAACACTTTTGCGATATTTTTGTCACTCTATGCTGCAGATGGAGAAACGTATATGAGAAAGCATGTGCAATGGTTTTGCACCACTAGTTTTATTCATTATAGTACTTAATTATATGGGAAATGTAGCGTGGTATTGAAGCTTATCTACATGGAGCTGTAGGAGGTAGGTGTTACGGACTATTTTAGTAAGGTGGGTTAGCTGTATTTACCTACAACTCGGCCCACTAAGAGGCGTTAGTAGTAGTTAGGGATACTGGGAAGAGGAGGTGAATTGAAGAAGGGAGGGGCTCGCTTTTCAGTAATCACAGCTACATGAACTGCAACATTAAGGCGGAAAGCTACAATTTTTTTCTAGCCCCGCCAGGATTTGAACTCAGAGTGACTTGGTCGTATTCATGGTGATATTTGAGGATCCTGTTTGCATCTAGTGAGGGGAATGCAACAACGCGGAAACGAGACGCTTGTAGCGGTGGCATAAGGCAACGAACGCCATTGGGATCGCTTCTCACAAAATCTCTCTCACGCACTTCATGCACTAGACTCCAACAAAAGACATTCGACGCAATTCTCACAAGCGAGCAATGAACTCCCAAGAAAAGGTCAAGTGTAAGGATAGATGCTACGTTGTGGATGTTCCAAAAGACTCCTGCTTTCATTTCTTAATTTCGCATAAATAAATAAACAAACTTTATTGTCAAAAAAGCAGTTGCAAATTGCATATCGGGGTTAATAAGCTAAGTAACTCTTCGGAAACAGGCCAGGGACTCTTCGGTAACGTCAATTCTAATCAAAAGACTCAAAGGCAAAAGAATAAAAAAAACTCAAACTTAATACGACGAAATTATGTAATAAATACGAAGTTATCTATTTATTATTCCAAAACGAATCGTAGATAGTATGCAGTAAAAATTACATTAATAATAACAAATGTATTAATAATGTATACAATTAACATATATTCGGATTATTTTCGTATTTCGTGTCCCCACTTTACAGGATTGCATGTGGAGACCTCCTTATACCTTGCTTCCTGATAGGAACTCAGGCGGGTATACTGTTATTTTTGGAAGTCTTTAATGATTTTACCTTACGGAGCAAAAATTTTAAGTTCACCACTACCTGTAAACCCTTTAATTGGAATTGATGGCACGGCCCCTTGCTTGCTTTAGGAGAGTTAATTATTTTTATGCTCCCCATGTGGTCATACGCGGTTTGTAACAGCTTTTTTGACAAATTTTTGACTACTGCATGTATTTAATAAACATACGGCCACATGCAAATGGTGCGTCATGCATCAATCCCAGGATATCCGGTTCTCATCCTGGGGTGTTGACCATAACATCACCCATCAGTTTCGTCGACTTAACGCTTTGAATATATCTTCCATGTACCTTTATGGGTAGGAGATAAGAATAACTTGCGACGAGATTAGTGAAGGAAAATAACAAAGTATACACATCGTTATTTTTACAAATGGGGCGCCAATGTTTGCTGTACAGGATTGCTATTTGTTAAATAGGGCTCATAAAAATCATGTCCCACTTTGTCGTCTAAAATGAATGCAGTGTACATCAATGTTGCATGTACTTCAAATGATGCACTCCACTTTCATCGGCAGTCATTTAATTGACGTGTTAAAAGGAACTTTCACCGTTAAGCAACTGTATTGGATTACTTCGATAGTGCCATGCATTATCGGAAATTACACTATCTTATCATGGAATCGATACGGATTGCGAGTTTACTTCCATACGTTGCTCGTGTTTATATTGCATGAGAATGGTTAAATCGGGAATTGAAATCATAATATTCCCTTAATGTATAAGAAAATAGGAATCTCAATCATATATTAATCTTTAATTTTTTTTCTCATAATGATATCGCAAACAGATTTTTTATGGGCAAATAGAGTGATCAGATTCTCTTTTTATTTCAGACTCTCCCACTCCTGCGTTGTAAGAGATTTCGCCAAATTCTTCGAAGCTACGTGGAGAAAGAAGTTTTCTTCAATGCGTAGCAGACTCCTTTTCCTGTCCTACACTTTCATTCATGTTTCTCTCCCATCATGCCATCATTGACTAACTAGAAGAATTTCGTGAAGTGGACCTGGGACCAGTGATTCTCATATTGGTCTCACTTTCGTGGTCGTGGTTCTTGGTCCAGCAGAAAATGCAAGAACAAGACTAATATTCGACGCAAGACTAATACTAGTACCAAGACTGCTTTTGAACCACTATCGTTTATTTACTAAGTACTATTATGGGAATTAAGTAATGATAAATATTAATTCTTAAATTATCCTATTATAGGAAAGGGATTTTACAAATTGCGGTACATCTGACGCAGTACTGTCGTAGAATTTTAATAATTGGTTAGAATACAAACATTTCTTTAATGCATACTTAAACTGACTCAGTTTTCAATATACTCTGCTTTGGCACTAATGTTGTATCTCTGTTGGTAGGCCGATTCCGGCCGGATGTTTTCAGCTTTCTTTTGAATCGCATTTCGATTCTGTTAGTCGGAATGGCCCCTTGTCTGCTTCGGAGAGTAAGTAAGTTAATCCTCCCCCCTCGCCTTTGACAGGTTAACACTGAATTATGTACTACAATTATTATGCATAACAATTATGTTTATCATCAGAGGCATCAATAAAACTTGTAATTATGTAATGAAATATTAAATAAATTAAAATACTACAAGATAAAAAATGGGACATTTAAATTCGGTATACCATTTATTTATTTATTTTTGAAAATACACTCGTGCAATATAACCCTGTACCTCAACAATTGTCATTACCAGGGCTGTTTGTACATATTTTTTCTTTAAAAATTCTTTTCATTCTCGTGTCTCTATCTGCCTCTTTCCACTTCGTTTCCGTTTCTTCTTTCACTTCCATTCTCTTTTCCTGTAGCATACGAGAAGATTGTTTTAGTAAGAAAATGTTATTTGGTAAACCTAATAAGTTCCTACTCATTTCCATGTTCGTAGCCAAGCAATAATCGCCAGAGCGATGCAATTCTATCCCGGCGCATATTCCGTCGCCAAAGAAATCTCACATGCTTCGCTAAATGAGTTCTTGCATCATCTCTTGATATTACATCATGTGCGTGGAGTACGTCGCCAGCTGGTCGATAAAAGAATGTCGACCTCCAGTACAAAACGATATGGAAATGATGCAAGTTATTTTTAGTACGACGGACCTTTGATATTGCCTCAATTCGCGAGGAGAAAATTTTAATTTTATGTATCCAAAATACTCAATGTTTATACACTGAAGACGACATGGACAGCGTGTACACTGTTTACACACGTATGAAAGCGTGGTCGTCAACTCTGTCGACAGAAATAAAATAAAAAAGAGGCGAAAGTTGTGAGCATTTTTAGTGCCATATGTAACACATAAATTTGACGAAATGTAGGTAATTTGTGATCCAGTTCTTACGCGCATGTAAACGTTGCCGATTAAATGAGACGCAGAAATGACGAACTGTTAATGCTATTGTATAGAGTGAAACGTAAGTAAATATGTCTCATTTATATTGAAATCACTGGCGTTTGTGGGGAAAATAGGTCAGGGAGTTGATTATACACTGAAGACACCTTGATTCAATTTGTTCGTTGGGATTGGTGCCATGCCCAAGATTCTGCTGCTAACTGAGATCAAAAATATTTTGCGATTAGTTGTTGTAGAAATACTAGAATTAATTTAAGTTGTTGAGAATAGTTTTTGTCTCAATTGAGAGCGAGAGGTAAAATTCAAGCAACACAAAATAATACAAAACTAATAGAGACAAATAACATTTATTCATTAAAGCACATTAAGAAATAGTTGCTAGAGATCTCGTTCAAAACAAATAAAGCAAACAAGGAAAACACCATTTTCCATAATTTTAAATGTAGCCTATACCCTCATTTACACATTAATCATGCAGAAGTTAAAGGATCACGTAAACACATACGATTATTGGAACTAATCCACTGAATTGTTTGTTCCTTTCTAAAAGAAATTCAAATCAATTCTTGGTGGGTAGTAATGTCTAGTATTACTAATGTCTGGTCTTACATTTCATTACAATACTGAAAACTATTCCGAACCCGCTATTTACATATCAGTTTATTTATTTCCCTTACATAAATATTCCAAGAGGTGGTTGAATTATTTTAGTAGTTACGCATACCACTAACAAATTATAAATAGCATCGTTCTGAAATTGGGTTCTACTCACTACGTATAAATAAGTTCAAATCATAATAAAGATGTAGCGAGGAAATGTTGATTCAATTCTAGTTACTTTTATACTATATGAATTTTTTTTGAAAACACTGTATTGTCATGTGAAGAAGGAGGCGAAATAACTTTCATGATTTAATGAAATGTACGGTGACACTGATGACACTTTGTCTGAGAACAGGATGTTACCGATTTATGACAGTACCAAAGTTCGAGATGTATTCGATTTGAAAATCTCTCTTTCTCTCGTAGTGCTCCGATTATCCTAGATTGCGTTTTAAATGACACGCCGACATGATCTAACTTATTTTGATCGAGGAGGAATGAGTTAGGATACCTAGAATTAATTGCCAGCATTCGATGGAAGTTTCATTGCTCGGATACCACCTGCAATGAAGAGTCATTCATCCCGGAAAACTCCCGCACCACTCGCCGACATCCGCGAAACGCAGGAACAATCGTCTCCGACCATGGCGAACGTCCGTGACTCGAAACGTCGGTTATCGTACACTTGTCCCTCCGAACCATAAGCAAGCGCTGACCTCTGTGGTCCATCAGGAAGATTCCGCGAGAGAGTAGGGGTGGGGAGAGATGAAGAGGAGAGAGAGCGATCATGTAAAGTTCAGACGTCGCCGCGTAACGGGAGAGCCTGCTTCTGCTCGAGCGCACTCACCGATTTCCTCCTCCTCCACCGCTGCCTTTGCCGTTCCCCTCCTCTTCGTCGTCTGTGGTGTGGTGTTCCACCTTCACCTTGAAGCGTCCCGTGTCGGATCCTGGTGAGCCTACTACTACCAACCGACGCCACTCGTGCGCGCACCGTCGCGACTCTACTGTCTGTCACCGACGACGACGTTGACACACGTGGGTGGGCCCGGGCGAGGCCGTCGCGGCGCGCCGCACCGTCGTCGCTGCTGCTGTTGCGTCCGCGAGGAGAGCCGCGTTTACTTACGAAGCCCAACCAGTGTTCACTCTCACTCACAGGAGAGCCGGACCGGCACTGCAAGGCTGCGAGACGCGGCCCCTCTCGGCCCGTTGACCCTGCCTGCACGCTGCCTGCCATAGCTGCTGCTGCCGCCACCGCCGCCATCGGCCGTGGCATCCGGCCTTCCACGGTAGAGGGGGCTTTGCAACGACATACGACTCCCCTCACTTTTTTCCCCAGTTTGTTGTATTTTTTAAACGAGCGCCAGAGATTTGAAACCGAGCCACTCATTTACACATTCTGAGTCCCAGGTGTGATCGGCCTGTGAAAGAACGAACTCTCCTAGCGCACGCGCGAACGCTATGGAGGAAGAGAAGGCATGGAGACTGGCTTGCGTGCCCCTATGTAATTATGAATGGCCTTGTGGGAAGAGATCCCTCCTCGCTCTGGAGACGGGCATCCAGGTTTTGTTGTTTTGTGTTGGTGAGGGTGGGAGTGCGAGAGCACGCCCCCTCACGCGGAGCGTGTCCTAGTCCTTTGGCTTTGTTGGCAGAAGCGCTTTGAAATGCACTCCCTCAATTAACACTACGAGTCAACTTTCACTTGCTCCTCGATTTACAATTTTGGAGCTGAACTTGGGCAAATTGATCGATGGACTCGTGAATCGAACCAGAACAAGAAGGGTGTTTTGGAACTGTGCCATAAAGACGTACGATTTTGAAAGGACATTCAGAGATAATTTGTGGAGAAAGTAGAATATACTTCGGAAAGAAGACACCTTTTTTTCTGCCTTCTCTAAACAAAGTCCGTTCTCCTCGTTTCCTCAATTCACGTGAATTTTCCTCCTCGAATATGGAATAGGTCTTCCGCAATGGTTTATGGTTCGGTCGTAAAATGACGTCAATACAGTTTTCGCCCCAGTGACAGCCCAGTCCCATTCGACAGACAACGTGGCTGTGCAGTGCTACCACCTGGTGGAAAGTCTTGAGAGACAACGGGGAACGTGTTCAGTTCTGGCTGCGAGAGAGAGAGTGCTCGCTAAGAGCTTGTAAGAGTGTTACGTGGAGCTGTGTGTGCGGCTTGTCTCAAAGAAGAATTCTCAGTTGTGCGAAACAAATGATGACTGGAAAGAGGATTGTGAAAGGGAGATGACTCTGAAAGGTAATCACTCAATGTTCATTGTTAATAACCTGATTTTCGTTTTAACTAGTAAAATCAAAGATGACCTCTCTCCTCGACGGGCACGATAAGTCCCGTGTAGTTTTATTTATTTTTTCAGTGCCTCGTTTGACAGGTCTTATGAGTTTTCGTTGTGACGTGAACATGAAACCAGTTAAGGAATTCGTATATAGTGAATTATAATACGTGTTCTCGTTCTGTGGTATTTTGGAGCTTTATAACCCTGCATTAATCATGTTATTCTCCTTTACATGTTCCAGGCTTGGACTGAAAGATAGTCGCAGGGTACTTCGACTGACTCGATCGAAACCGATGTGGTAGTAAAGATGATCCAATTCATCTTGAAATTTATTAAGTATCTTCTAGAATTCAATAAAAGTGTACAAAGAAAGTGAACAATGTGAAATGAATTGGTTCATTTGTTTGTAGTATACATGAGTGTTGATGTTTTTAATTTTATTTTCGTTACTTATATTAGTTCAACATGTTTCGGACTAAAGTTCGTATTCACACGTGCAAAGTGATATTATTGACCTCATTGGTGTGGTTGTTAATTTTTGTGGGTTTACTTACATTTTACTCGGACTGTGTTGGGGGCACGGGATGGGGTTGCACTGGAATCAATGTGAATACTGCTGCTCATATTGAGAGTCAACATCATCAACGAAAGCAACAGCAGGTAGTTGAAGACAATGGAGATGATCAAATTAGTGAAACAGAGGTGCACGTGGACAAGGGAAAATATCCCATTACAGAACTAAGACGTTGGAGGCCAGCTCCTCCAGTTCTTCCACAGTCAGGTTTGCCTGGAGAACGAGGCAAAGCTGTTCACGTCCCTTCTCACCAAGAAGCCCTGATGAAAGAGAAGTTCAAATTAAATCAGTTTAATCTTCTTGCCAGTGATATGATATCATTAAATCGATCATTAACTGATGTAAGATTGGAAGGGTAAGTTCTTGTTTATTATGAATGCAGTGTATGCGTTAGTGACGTTAGAATATAGACTTAATTGATGAGGAGAGTTCTGCCTTCTCTCTTTCTTTGTGAAATGTTAATGAGCTATTTAAATGTTAACTATGTAAATATTATGTTCTTGGCAGCATGTTAATGTGACAATGACAGAAAATTCAGACAAATTTGGTCCTCTAGATTATGAATTTTATTTATGTAATGCCTAGGTTTCTTTTGTAAGATTTGTTTAGGTGTGCATAATCTTTGCAGGAAAATTTTCCATACCTCAATAGTGTTTATTGGATGATTCTTATCTGAAAATAAAGAGAATTATTTTTACAATGTTGAAACATAGGGAGGGTTTAAATGCAACATTTCAATTGATATGGCTAGTTGATGTGATTAAGTTGTCATCAGGTGATTAAAACAAAGTTGAAAACGTTGTGAATTCTTATCACAAAAAGTATATATTATTCGTCCATGAAAGGTTGCAAGTCTTTCATTATTTATTTAATTAAATTATATAATGGACATTTGTAGTAGGAATTTAATTAGAATAACTTCTCTAAATTATAGTGCAGTATTTGAGAGAACTTAAATGGTCAATTCTGTTAACTATTTGATTGAGTATGTTGTTTTTTTAATGATGACTTTGTTGTAACCCTTAAATTTGCTAAAGATAGTATAGTCGAATATTTTTTTTTCCGTTTCAGATGCAAAAACAAAAACTATGCAAAATTACTCCCCAGTACATCCATTGTTATAGTTTTTCATAATGAAGCATGGTCAACGCTCCTGCGAACCATTTGGAGTGCAATAAACAGATCTCCTCGCCCCCTGTTAAAAGAAATTATTCTTGTTGATGATGCAAGTGAAAGAGGTAAGACATGTACTTAAGTCAAATAATTAAGAACACTCAATTAAGTACAGTTTTTATACAGTAATTATTTTTGTTTATACAGTTGATTATTGTAATTATCAAAGTCGCGTGACACACATTATTTACTAAATAAGTTTAAATCGACCAAATTAAGTAACAATTTTTTTCACAAAATGTCAATTTAATGAACAAATTGGTCATTTAATTGTTATTTCATGAAATGTCTGCTTCATTTGGTCGATTTAAACTTATTAATTATACACCCATGTGTAATTTTAACATTTTCTACACCATCCTTCGTAACCTGGGGTCCAAGGAATAATTTTTGGCATTGCTTGCTGCAGGCAGTTTGCTGTAGATGAGTTTGTAAAACTTTAATCCATGTCACTGTTTAACCATTTAGTGATTGTTGTATTTACTGTGCATTTGAATTAAAAATTCGTTTTCAATGAGAGAATTAGAGCCAAAAAAATGTGTTTGCTCATTGTTATTAGACCATTGTCTCTGGCAGTTATTATAAACTTCAACCATATCACAGAAACTGTAATCAAAGTGAACAATGGATAGATAATCACCTCTCATGCTACTAAATATGAGAACTTATCATGGTTTAATGAATCACTGTGTTAGATTATCACAAACTGTTACTATTGTTTCCCAAAACGAGTAAAATTTATAACATTGACATCAATTAAACTGCAGATGTAATGAAATGTAGCATAGTTTTAGGCTCTGAAGATTGCTTTGTATTGATTCTAAGTTCTTCACAAGAAGGTTAAAAGCTTTTGTTCAGCAAAATACCGTTTCTTTTTATGTTCATGAATGTGTCAAGAAAGGCTCATTATAACCCATATCACATGTTAGTATCACTTCATCATTTTGAATCTAATTTCTTTACCATTTAGTTCAGATTTGATTGTTATCATCTATTATTTACTGAACATTCATGTAAAATATTGTATTTGAGAGAATCTGTACTTTTATTGGAAAGTTTTTCCCCCCCTTAAATATCCTCAATTTTGCAGTTTCTGACAGAAGTCCCTCAGCGAATGTATTGAAATACCACGTGTAATCAAATTTGAAAATATTAGGTAATTCATTATTTAATTATTTTTTTTTAGACATCATTATTACAGCCATAGAAAAGGTGAAATAGTACAGAAACCACATTTTTTCAGAATGTTTTCCCTTTGTTCCTCAAAAGTATGCATATTCATAAATGTTTACTTCTCCTTTTTCAGAGCACTTGGGTCGTGAGTTGGAAGATTATGTATCAGGTTTACCTGTCCCTGTCAAGGTATTTCGAACTGAGAAGCGTTCTGGTTTAATTAGAGCTCGACTCCTCGGAGCGAAGCACGTTAAGGGTCAGGTTATTACTTTCTTGGATGCCCACTGTGAGTGTACAGAAGGATGGTTGGAGCCTTTATTAGCTCGTATTGCAGAGGACAGGTGATTTTTAATGGGCAAAATTTGCTTTTTAGTTGCTGCATGATCTTATTTGTCGACTCTAATATTTTAAAAGGCATCACTAAAGTCCACATTGTTCCTGATAGTTATATTTATGATTTTTTATTAAATTTGTATGTGCTCAAAACCAATAACTCCTTGAGTAGTTTTCAAAATAGTGAGCAAGTGCATGCAAGAAGTAAATTTTCCACGAGCTTTGTTTCATAACTTCTTTTACCTTTGTTTTCTCTTTTACTCTAGGAAAACTGTTGTGTGCCCTATTATTGATGTCATATCTGATGACACTTTTGAATATATAACTGCCTCTGACATGACGTGGGGTGGTTTCAATTGGAAATTGAATTTCCGATGGTAAGATGCTTAGTGGAGAAGTGAAAAATTTTCTCCCTTAATAGCTTTCCTTTGCAAGAAGTGAAATTTAATCAGTATTTGAAGAAATCTTTAATTTGAATGAAGATTGTTTTCTTTCTTAATGTTTCTTTGAATCACATTAGTTTTTGTGTTTCAATCTTTTGCTTTCAGTTTACATTTTTCTCTTCACAAAAATCTATTAAAACTAATATCCACACCTTCGTTTTTGTGTTACATTTTTCTGGCTTATTTTGCTTTTTGAAACTTGAAAAGCTCGTTTCCACTCTTTGCAAGAACCTAATTATGCCACCAAAGAATCTCTGCATCATAACTTGCTTTTCTCCTTGCTTTGTCATTAATAGGCCCTCATTTTTACAGGTACCGTGTACCCCAACGCGAGATGGACCGCAGGAAAGGAGATCGTACAGCGCCCTTACGAACGCCCACTATGGCTGGTGGCCTGTTTTCTATTGATCGTGATTACTTTTATGAGTTAGGTGCATATGATGAAGGAATGGATATTTGGGGAGGAGAGAATTTGGAAATGTCTTTCAGGGTAAGATGAGTATTTTAGAACACACAAAAATTGATTGTTATCAGTGTCTGTCAAAGTAAGACAGGTTTTATTATTGACTGCTAATGATTTGAGGTTCTGTTGCTGATGATGGTTGAAATTTCCAGTTTGTCTCCAAGAACGTGTATTTTGATATGATAATTTGTTTGAAAAAGGTGTAAAAAATATTAAATTTTTGTGTTGTTTTTGAAAATGTTCTACAAAGAAAAAAAAATTATTTAAGAAAATAGAAATAGAGGTAAATTTTAACAAAGATGATAGTTATTTCAAATATTTTTTTTTAAATTTTGTATTCCTTGTGAGAGAAAGAATACTCTGAAACTATTTAATATAGGGTCCTACACATTTTAATTTGCCTTTTGTAATAAATCTCCAATAATATGTTGACACGACAGATTTCTTCTAAAGAATGTTTTGGAAAAGACTTAAATTACTCTGTGGAGCCAATATGATAAATCATTACAATAATTTAATGTTTTAGTGGTTTACATTAAATAGCCACGAATGTTGCAAGTTCATATGCCAAGGATTATCAAATTTCATTAACATTTAACTGGTGTCATAAATGAAACATGTAACATATCTGTGGGCCGCATGGCTCCCTAAGAATAATTTTCTTTGAACAAGCCAGTTTCAACAATGTGATTAGATAATACTTCATAAATTATATTCCTATTGTATTGCATTATAATCAACTGCTTTTTATAAAAATTGTTAATTTTTGGTACATCTTTTTAGTTTACAAAATGTATCTGTCGACTGTTTTTAACAAAAATATCCATCTTATCTGATACAAACTAATCTAATATTGTTGGGGTTGTGCAGACACTTGTTAGCTCATATACCATAAGTACTGTGCTCATACCAAATGTGCAGAACCAGATGTGAATAGCGATGTAACAAGATTACTTGAAATTGCAGGTGCTCACTCTACTTAGATTGTTAGGAAATTTAAGAAACATGAACTGATCAGATCACGGGGCCCTACCATATCAGTTGAGGTTTAAACATAAATTCATTCATACATAATTTGTGCTTAGGTCATTTAGTTAACTGGCTTGAGTGTCTCTTGTAAAGGGTGAAAATTAATTTTTGAAGGTGGCGAGTAGAGGAGTTGCATATACCCACAACAGTATCGCCCCGCAAATAGCAACACAGTGTGCAAAGACAAATTGGCTATGGAACTAGGTCTATAAAGAATATAAAGTAGGCATATCAAGTATAACACATTGTAAACTATAGGTTCTGTTGATAAAAATCTATTAAGATAAACTGGGGCTAAGCACTTCATTACATGTGCTGTTTGATAAACTGAATGGTATTTATATCTCATTTTAAATCTCATTTTCTTGATCATGTGTTTACTATCACTGCTTTTAGTGCAGCATCCCCACAGTTTGTAGCTACTGTTCTACTCTCAATTTTATTCTCTTTTTTTAATTAGATTTCTGTTACAATACATTTTTGGAATGTTTATTATTTAAAAAATACAGAATTATGATGTTACAGAGGAGTCACTTCAATAAAATATTAATTGAATGATGCTGGCCACACTACCCAGGACTAATTTTGGGAGCTGTTGCTCCCATCATCAACTCGTGTATATTGTGGCGGACATCCCTCCATTAGTACTTTATTTCGTTGTGCAGTTGTTCAGTAGTGTACACGTCTCCGTTGGGAGGATATTCTTTAAGGGGTAACATTTGGGACATGCAAGGATTTGAGCAGTAATTTGGAGAGTTCGTTTCAGGTTTGGCAGTGTGGTGGCATTTTGGAAATAATTCCTTGTTCCCATGTCGGACATGTGTTCCGAGACAAATCCCCATACACGTTCCCTGGTGGTGTGTCCAAAATAGTGTTGCACAATGCAGCGAGAGTTGCTGAAGTGTGGATGGATGAATGGAGAGATTTTTATTATGCAATGAATCCAGGTTAGAGCAAGTTTCTGAAGTGGAAGGGTCATTGACGGGTTTCATATGCTGTGGCTACTAACATTGCTTATTATCAACAGTTAAAAATAGTTTCTTTGTATTGTGTTTTTGTGTCATTAATGTGGGTTTTATCTTACCATTGTTTTTCTGTGTGAATAAATTGCTTTAATATATTTGATTGCTGAATATTATCTTAGCAAGTTATATTTACTTTAGTGAGGAAGGTTAGAAATTTTATTTTAAAGTAAAGATGTTTCAGCCTGTTATATGTGCAACAATATCTGTTGCTGCTTGTTATAATAGTTTGAAACTTGAAAGAAATCAGTGGTAAGTGTGGGATCATAATACCTAACAAAGCTCAGTAACACTAACAATGGCATTGTTTATGTATTCTATTGAAGGATGGCAGAAGGTTAATGAGCTGCTATATTGTGTTGACCACTAACAAGGAAATTTTAACACGCTGGTTATTTCTTGATTTAGCCATGATCGCCATTTGAAAATGCTTTGCTTTTTTAATACAGCGCAGTGTAACACTTTTATCTCTCTAAATTATTTATGGTACTGTATGTTTTGCTGCATTGTATTCTTGTAAGAGCATTAGTTCTATTAACGATACAAATTAATTCATCAAGTATCGTAAGTTAAAAGTTACGTTATTTGAATAACATCCTGTAAATTTGCTGCCCTTTTCGTTCTTCTGTGACTTTTCTTTCTTCTTAGCGTTTTCTTTTTCGAGAGCACATGACTCTTAATATATCTTCCAGTGTGCTTTCACTTACCATTGTGTGGCTTCACCTCTAGTCATCTAATCCTTGCCCTCTGAGATGGAGAATGGTTTTTTTGTAGGTTTGGATGTGTGGTGGCAATTTAGAGATAGCTACGTGTTCCCATGTGGGCCACGTATTTCGTAAATCCACACCATACACTTTTCCCGGGGGTACATCTAAAATAGTAAACCATAACAACGCACGCCTTGCAGAGGTTTGGCTTGATGATTGGAAGGAGTTTTACTACAGCATTAACCCAGGTCAGAGGATTCGCTAACAAACTGCAGCAAGAAGGTGATACAATGCCATCTTTATGCTAAAACTCTGGAGAAACTTTTTTTTAGAAAGTAAACTCTGCTTTCTCAAGAAGATTCTGTACATGGGTTTCTTTCAAGACGTATAAGTGTGTTCAAAATTACTTTGTATAAGGATCGGCAGTGTCTCCAAATTAATGTTTACCCTCTTTGTTAATAAGAGGGAAACTGTTGAAGACAATATCTGACGGAAGAATGTATTTTAAGTTATATGTGAGTGTACTTCAGGGCAAGTAACATGAGGATGTACCTTCCCTAGGATACTCGGCGAGATCGTGAAATTTTGTGTGGTTTATGGTCACAACAACAATGTTCAGCTGACAACAGTGTTTGGTGTGATGAGGCAGTGAACGAGTTTAATATAAGAGGGACTTTCTATGAAAGAGGAGACTCAGATAAAGTTGTCAGCTGTTGAGACATTGCTGATGGAAAAGAGTGAAAATCCTTAAAAATTGGAAAAAACTTAAGATTTTTATAAAGGAATTCTTTCTGATCTCAAAGGGAAGCAAATGTGAATACTAATGAAACATAATGTGCTATAGCATTGCTAATGATTATTGTTGGGATTATTTTTGACATTTTTGGATCCTGATAGTTTGTTATATATTGTTATAACCACTAGCTAGTGCTGTATTGATGCAGGTGAAAGAAGTGTAAACATTAATTTGGAACACTGTATAAAGATGAGTTTTATGCAAGTTTCATTTATTGTTTCTAAATATACTAATTTATGTTTCTCCTTAACAGATTTTATCTGGGTTTTTTTTCTTTACCACAGTTTTTCTTGTATTATTTTTCCTTATGGGGTAAAAGTTGAAGTTTTAGACTTAGTTTTGGTTTGAAGTGGCCAATTATGGTTCGAGAATTGGTCATCAGCTCATTAGAAAGTAACAATAAATGGCTTTAATGAGAAAATGATTTCAGAGCTAGTTTTTAACCAATTAACTGAGTGCCTTTTTTAATAAACAGTGTTGTATATATGGTACATACTTTAAGCTATGCTCATTGTTATTCATTTTTAGCTAAGACACTCATTATTGTGCTCAATTAAGCTTTCGATAATTCAAATTTGACTAATATATTGCTTTTGTAATCAGTATTAATGAGAAACCTTATCATAGCAGTTATCGTTGGAGTTCTGAAATTATTTATTGTTAGCTGTTTATTCTTGTTTTCTTCCTCCCTTGAATCTTTCATTTCTTGTAACTTACTCATTTGTGATTTTGTTCTCATGTAGATGTTTAACAATTTTGGAGTTCACATTAGTTACGCTTGATTGGAATTATGGCATTTTCTCACCTTCTCTAGCATTTTTACTAATCAGTAATGAGTTTGTGTTGGTTTTGCTTCACTTTGGGTTGCATGCTTTTTAATTACTAACCTAATGTAATGCTATGTAATGTTCAGGTGAGAGAATATCATTAACATATTTGCATTAATAAAATGTGTAGGTGCTAGAAATGTTGACGTTGGGGATGTTTCTGAAAGGAAAGGTCTCCGAGATAAATTGAAGTGCAAGAATTTTAGATGGTACTTGGAAAATATTTACCCTGAATCCCAAATGCCTTTGGATTATTATTATCTTGGCGATGTAAGTACATATTAATTTTTTTCTTTATAATGTCTACTAGGAAATAATTTATTGAAACTATTTGTAATGTTATTTTTGCTGTATCTTTTAAGATTCGCAATGCGGAAACACAGAATTGTTTGGATACTCTTGGCAGGAAAGGTGGAGAGAACTTGGGCATGAGTTACTGCCACGGATTGGGTGGTAATCAGGTAACTTTGAATTTAATTTAATTAATTTTGTCATTCTTAACATCTTTCAGAGTTGTGAAATGTCTCAATGATCATTTTCATAATATTCTTAAGGTATTTCACACTGTGAAATCTTAATTTAACAAATTACATCAATTGTAATGGAATTTCAAGTATTCAAATACGATATTTGATTCATGTCTGTTATTCACTCTGTGTACATAAATTAACCACGACTTGTTTTGGAAGCTGTTGTTCCTATCATCAACTCCTCCTGACTGATACTGCATTCCTATGGTGGCAAGTGCACATAAAAATTTATAATTAAACTCAGCTTTCCCACTGAACCTTTCAGTTCAACAATCTATTCTTCTAAAAGTGAACAAATATTTTCTCCCAAGCCAGCAGCTATAGATAATGTGATTTCATTAAAAGATATTACTGTTCATTTTTATAATGTTTTACATTCGAAAATGCACAGCCATGTCCGAATTCCTATCTATATGATACTGGACATTTCAGACAGATCAAATCCCAGTCCCATCTCCCATTTTCATTCTATATGACTTAATTAGTTACCTGGTGGTGTGTTTAACTGCAATTAAAGAAATTGACATTCACAAGATTTAAGAGAGATCTTGTGAATGTTGTGTATACAGCTGCAAACAAGGGCTTCTTTGCTACAGTTGTGTTGATATTACTAATAGATATAAATTCAGGTGCACTATTTTTGTGTGTGTACTCATTTAACAATAATATTTTGAATGGGAAATGCAGCTCCTCGTTACTAGTGCAAGGTTATGATCCTTTAGGTTCTGTATAATTTTTGCTTATGTATTAAGTTTATGTGAGATAAGTATTTATAACATACAAACTAATGTACTGATGACTAACATTTCTGTATCAAGAATTTTGCGGATGAATATTGAGATATATAGAAAACTAAATTGCAAATAAATCCACTGAATACATTGAATAATACAACGTAAATTACTTTGGGAATTCACAGTGGAGTAACTACAATAAATTATTGTAATTTTTTGTATATATATAAGCAATCATGATTTGTGCAAGGAATAACATTACCCCAGGTGGTAACCAACCCACCCATCAACAGATGGCAACCAGGTGTTCGTATTCTGGGGAACCTGGTCCTACATGATTCCAGAGAAAGTTGGAGTTCTCTAGCAAACTCTCACACAAATCCCACATTCCTTGGGACCTTTAATATAAACACACTAATCCAACCAGGAAAATTGCACAACTTAACATTGGAGCTCACTAAACAGAAGATAATGATACCTGCCCAACAGGAAACATGCATGACAGATGAAGACACAATGGATTATGGAGACATCCGAATGTTCAAGAACGAAACAGGGAAACGAGTTGCCCCATTTTTTGGCATGGCCTTCATGGTGAACAAGAAGATAGTAAATTCAATCAAAGAAGCCACCCCCGTTAACAATACGCTAATGACAATGCGCCTGCAGTGAGCGAACAAGAAATATACCATGATCAATGTACATGCTCCCACAAATGTAGACAACAAGAAGAATCCTGAATCCACAAATAAATTCTGGGCAACATTAGAGGCAATGATGGCCAAGATCTCCAAAGATGACATAAAATTTTACTTAGTGATTTTAATGCCGGGAAAAAAGTTACCAAAAACTGGGAAAATTTCCTGTCCACAAATATACAAACAAGAACGGCATGAGACTCATTGAGTTATGTCTGTAAAACAACCTGAAGATCATGTCAACACCCTTGAGGAAATCCCCACGAAAACAGAAAACATGGAGGTCACCTATACAACAGATGGGGGAATTCCAGATAGACCATGTGGCAATTTCCTACCATGTCCAAAGGGAGATCCATGATGATCAAGTTTGCAATAGAGGTGCCATGTTGATTCATGGGTGAAATCTCTGATCCATTCATGATCAAGACTGGTGTGCGACAAGGGGACGGATTACCTCCACTATTGTTCAACCTAGTTCTGGACAAAGTAATAAGAGAGTGGGAAGAAGAGCTGAAAATGCAAGGGTACTGGAAACCAGTACGACTAGGGCGATCCTCGGACATCATAGAAATCTCAAACCTAGCTTTTGCAGATGACCTGGCCATACTCTCAGATAATGGAGCAACAGCAACCAAACAAATAGAAGTATTAAAAGAATGCACTGAAAAAGTTGGCCTGCAAATTTCCTTCCAGAAGCCTCAATTTTTTTGCTAAAAACTAAACATTCCAGAATTAGACACAAAATATGGCAAGATAAAAAGTGTCGCACATTTCAAATATCTTAGTGAAATCCTTAAACCTACAGGAGGAGAAAAGGTTGCACAGAAAACTCGTTTTCAAAAAATGAAAAGAGCATATGGCAGGCCATGCGACGTATATAATAATAATAATAACTTGTACATGTAATTTTTTGCTTAAAATTACAAACATATTGACATTCTATTACTATTATAACTCGCAGCCAACTTTTTATCTTATCTAGGAACTTTTGCTGAAATTTTTGAATCCGCCTCTGCCTTAGGGCCCTTAATCAGAATTGATGGGATGGTCCCTTGCTTGCTTCCAGAGAGTAAATTAGTTTTTTTTTTCCTCCACGTGGTCATACGCAGTTTATACTGTTTTTTGACAATAAATTTATTTATTTATTTATTTATAATAAGAAATGCAAATCCATTCACACAAAGATAAGACATTACAATACCACAATCAAGCCAGAAATACTATATGCAAGTGAAACGCTAACACTCCATACTGAAAAGTGACATGGGAAACATACTGAAGGAAGAGTGCAAATTAATAAGAAAAATTCTGGGTCCAAAGCTGATAGGAGGAGGATAAAGATTACACTTGAGGAAAACCACAGAGAATATGTTAAATCTAGCAGCGGATATCAGAAAAAGAAGTTTGAAGTTCTACGGGGGCACCAGCAGGCTACCACCAACGAGACTCATGAAGAGAATCCTGACTTAAATACAAGGGGTCAAGTCAACAACACCATGGATCACACAAGTCAAATCTGATCTGGAAAAAGCACAAATCAATCGAATAGAAATACAAGACAGAAACATATATAGGGATAAGATACACAAGTGGAATGTGAGATCAGAGAATGAAGTTCAAAAGAAACCAGGGATAAAGTAGACTGAAGATAAAAAGAGAGGAGAGAGGAGACAAAATGAAAAAATCGTGGAGGATTAGGTGATCATTTGAATTTCTGAAATTGGAGAGGGACTATGCAGTATAAAATAATTGGTGGTGATCTATTCATGTTGTGTATTTAATGTAGCATTGTGTTATTAGTACTTATGTGTAAATGATTCTCCATCTTTCTCAGGTGTTCGCTCATACCAAACGACAACAAATCATGTCTGATGATAACTGCCTGGATGCGTCCAGTCCAGATGGTCCTGTGAAACTTGTTAGATGTCATGGCATGGGGGGCAATCAAGCGTGGGTGTACAATCAGAAGGTAATACCTTTTATTTCCTTACCTGTTGTTTCTAAGCGCATGTTTTCTCTTACTACTTGTGGAGAAATTTGAGTTTGTTGGTATTTTCAACAAAGGGACATGAAATATCCATTAACACAGGATGGGATGAACGTGTCCCACCTATAACTCGCCGGGAGTTTTCTTTTTACCTTTTGAGGGAATGCCCCTTGTTTTGTATACTTGCATATTGTCGTAAGATTGTATCAGTACCATCATTTTTAACTTTTGTTGTTTTTTAAGAATACGAAATACCAGTCACATATTTGATTTCTTAACTCGTCTGTTTTTCTATAGGATCGTGTTATCAAGCACATCAATACTGGTCAGTGTCTACAAAAGCCAGATCCTCGGGACCAATCACAGCCATTACTGAGAAATTGTGACAATTCTCTTGGCCAGCAATGGGTCATGAAGAGCAAGTTCAGATGGCAAGCAACAGCTAGCTAACTGACTTTGAGTCAGCCGATATCAATGCTGGATGTTTTTAACTTAAGAATGACACTCATAATTTTTCTTTTAACTAACGAAATGCAAACAGGGAAGTTTCCAGTATGTAGGTGTGGATCACCTCATATAAGTTTCACGAAGCATATCATTGTTGATCCTGTGTGACTATGAATAAAATAATTAGAAGTAGTATTTTACATTTTAAAATGTGACTAATGGGAAACTGAGTTTGTGAATTTTGTTATTCAGTAAATGATGAGTTTGTGAAGTGTTATCACAAAGGAATTTTAATTTTGATTTTTTTAAACATTTTTTTAAGACTAATTTTTGATTAGGATCCTACTTGTGAGGTAAATATAGACTGTGTGAGTGAGGCCGTGGAGACAACTAGGGTTGCAGGAAGTCTAGTTTTATTTCTATTTATGTGCCACATCCCAAGTCAGGGTATAATTCTAAAACTCTTCATACTGTCACTTAGCGGACACCTGTTCCAGTAGTTCTGAAGGTTTCAAGGTACAAACGTAAAGGAAGTTGAACGAATGCGTAGTTTCCATTAGTAAACAGTTTGTGAAAACGTATTGATGTGTTGGCTTCTAATTGACTTAATTACCTCAGATTTAAGTTTCTTAGTTTCAGATGTTTTGCGTGTGTTAGGCATTGTCTCTGCGAAAAGACTGGACAATGTAAATTTTTTAGGTCTGAGAATTGGGACCAGGCAAGGTAGCAGTAGATAGATGCATAAATTGATTGTACTTAATTTCCGTGGTCCCGTTCTTGACTATCGAAAGGAGCACCTCGTTCTCAAGAGTGCATTTACCTGTATGGTTGCCTTAAGGTTGTATGTGAAGGTACTTGTATTTCAGGCATGGCAACATGCTACCTCTCACTTCACTGTGCATACATTTTTACAAACTGATATCACTTGCAGATTAACTTTGAAACACCTTTATGTAAAAACTCTTTAGACTAGCAACTTTAAATACTTGTTTATTCACTGGTTCTGAAGAAGTTTTGTATTGTACAGTACCATTCCACTAAGCATACAAGTGTGATGTTCTACACGGTCATTAGCATATTGTGTATTTTTTAATACCACTGATGCTTATAAAATTGCTGACCGTGAACATACAAGCATTGTATAGAGCAAATTTAATTGACGGTGATGGTGCTTTGTGCAGTCTATTCTTTCATTTTTTTTGTTGCTGTTATATGTTCCTTCTTATCAAGACTGCAAATGATTATTTTATACTTGTTGGGAATATTGTATTTCTATAAAGTCCTATTCAGAGTTACTGTTATTT
Organism: Laupala kohalensis; assembly: GCA_002313205.1. Taxonomy (NCBI): domain Eukaryota; kingdom Metazoa; phylum Arthropoda; class Insecta; order Orthoptera; family Trigonidiidae; genus Laupala; species Laupala kohalensis. Next base: position 395,695 of record NNCF01128700.1, read on the forward strand.
GTGGTGGTTCTTTTGAATCTGCCACACTTGTTATATTAACTTATCATTCCAATAATATTCGTTAACTTTAAAATTAAGCTTTTAATTAAATGTATTATCTAATTTTTTCTTGTTTGGAAATTTTTTAGATCTAAGTACATTTTATAGAAAGAAATGTGCATTATTCTTCATGGACTAAATTCTTTCAACTATGGGTGAAAGGTTTTAAACAGGCTTATTTTTTCAATGCTTTTTTAACTTATTTTTGTCAAGCTTGTTTTTTTAGCAATATTCCAGTTGATTTTTTTAAGTATAGGATTTATCGAATGTTGGTTATATCAGTTAAGAAGAATTTAATTTTATATTCCAGTAACCCTGAATATGATTGGATATTGCAATAACAGTATTATTTTGTTTGTTAATTCATTCATGTAAGATCAATGTTGAAAATTTTTGAGTGCATTCCACTGGATTTGGTTGATGAGTATTTTTATATTTAATTTTAGCATCAGTGGAGTGTACCCACTTGTTTTCTGAGCATTCCATAAGTTGCTAATATGTTTACAGCACTGTTTTCTGCTTCTTTGAAGTCTAACAAAATAAACAGAAATATTGTTACAATATTTATTTTTTTATTTATGGATGAAACTTCATTGTATCAATGACAGGTCTGACCAGCATTTACATACCTAAATACCATGTAGATAGCACGGTAAGCCCAACAAGATAAGTAAGCTTGTCAGCATAATTGAATATGAACTATTTGAATTGGTCTTGAAATTAACCTGAACTTGTATCTGGTTTAAATTGAAGTTTCAAAGAGTAGCTATATATTCTATATAAAGTGTAGTGACATCGGATGTTGGAGTACAGATCCTATCCCTCTAACACTGAACATATTTAGAGTTGATAGGGCAGTTTCCCTTGACAAAGGTACTTTACTACTTGGGATATAACAATTCATTCATATATATATATGAATACAAAAATATTGTAAGTAATACATTCTTAAAGCGAACTATGGGGAAGATCGTTCGACAGAAACACTAAGGAAACTTTCTTAGAAACCATCCTACATAAACATTTCTGACTTATCTTACAGAAAAGATAAACTTGGAAATCTATATACATTTAATAAAAATACAATTATTCGTAATTTAGAAGAAAATTTCCATTATAATTTCTTTCAACAATGTACAACTTAAAAAAGTTCTCTGAACTATAGACTCTGCTCAGTTCTTAGTTTTGAAGGTAGTAAGAGAGGAAATTATTCATTGAAACTGTGCACTTGGCTATTGTAATAGTATATTTAAATTCAAAAGACAGTGTACTTTACCCAAAACTTTCTTCTCTATCCATTTACAAAAAATTTCAACTGAAATTATTCATTTATATTTTGTATCTGTAACCCAATCCAATTATACTCTTGGGTACTCAAATTCAAGGGTTGGGTTCCTTGCCGGCTTCCAGGATACAGTAGCTTCTTAACAAATAATTCCGTAACAAATATAATCTATTTCTTTAAGAACATGCTAATACAACAGGAGATTGTTTTTGTGAAGTCAAGTCTTGGAACTAAAGAGTAATCTTGTGGATGTACAATAAAACTACCATACTCACCTATAAAAGGAAGTGTTTGAGTGTCAGCTGCACAGTGCCAAGATTGTTAAACAAAAAGGAGATTTAACGTACATGCTTCCACTGAAGGGGGCCCAGAACATAAATCAACTTAGTTTTACAAAGAATTGAATCTGTATACTAGAAATAGTCTACAAGGAAGATCGATTTAATAATTCAATTCAATTATGATAGATGTCAATACTGATTTTCAAAGAAATGTTTGCTTCTAAGAAATGTGGTATGCAGAAAGACACTGAAAAGGTGCAAGTACACTCCAGTGATTTTTTTTCAAATTTGATTAATTGCATCAAAATTTGTTTTATTTTTCTCACTTAGCGCAGTGGCTTTAAGACTCATTCAAAATTTGGCATGAGTGTTCTCCCAGGTAGGTCCCAGTGGAGCTAATGAGTTTTTCAAAATAACACTTGTCACTCGCACAGTGATGAGACCTTAAGACTTAAACAGCTTCAAAAATTTGTCAAGACATTCTTCAGGTCCGTACAATTTTCAAAATTCAAATAGGCTTTTCCTTTGTACAATTTTAATTGTTGATAGTTGCAGAGCAATGAGCTCCAAAAGTTGGCCCACACTCGTTATAAGGTGTGTCCATTAGCAATGTTTCCAGAATTTGGTTTATTTTTTTCTTACATCAATGATAATTTAGAAAAACTAGATGTAGTAACATTGATACTTGCTCACTAGCACAGTAGCAGATTCAGCTAGTTATCTCAGGTGCTAGTTTTCCAATGAAGTTTAATAAATTTTAATAAATTTATTGTCAAAAAACAGTTCAAACTGTGTATGACCACGTGGAGGGGAAAAAAAACTAATTTACTCTCCGGAAGCAAGCAAGGGACCATCCCATCAATTCCGATCAAGGGCCCTAAGGCAGAGGCGGATTCAAAAAAAAAAAATAATATTCTTCTCAAATATAAAAATACCTGACATTCCCAGATCAGATTTTGATTCTATGAAGACAACCACATGTATTTGAAAATAAAAATGAGCCATCTTTGAGTTAATCAAGAAACACTCCCTACTAATCCTAACAAATGAATAATAAATATAACAGACTTGAGTAGGTCACAAATTATAATTTTCTGCTTTTACTTTGTTGTTCACAGCTGTGCTTCTCATTATGCACTCGCTAAACATACTAAATTCCCTTTTATTGAGAATGATTTCCTATCCTTCAATGATCAATTCATCATCAGAACTGCAGGACGTTTCTTAATGTGAAGATTGAATACGATTCCAGTAGTTAATTTATCTGCTGCAGACACAAAATACAATTCATCAATTTACTGTAGTTTCAGAATCCTTAAATGTACACTGACATAAAATTCTGTTTCATTCTGTCATCATTGAGATCAACTACACATCTATAAGTATAAGCACAGGAAGATTTTCTCATCTCAAAAGACGACATAACTATTCTCCACAGCAATTAGAATCTCATCTAATAATCCCCCAATCTATTAAATCTAAACTACAAGTACATCTGAGACCTACTAGAACAAGACAAACTTAAAATACTATGAATGGTACTCAATTTATAACACAATTTCAATGGACATATGAATACAAACAGTAGAAATAAAAAAGAAATGTAGATATAATTGAAAGTTTTATTATCTTAAATTACATTTACTGTTCCTTAACTTCACGCAATCGTCTCACAGCAGAACGAACTGAAGCGGCTGCAGTTGTGCTGTACACCCAAGCACCGCCAGCTACAGTGCGTTTACACCGCTTGCAAGTCCAAATGCCAACACAAGATCGCTTCATAGCATCCTAAATAAAATAACAAATTACATTAATGAAAGAGATAATTTAAAATTATAAGTTTCCTCCCCCACTCAGAATTTTTTTCCTTCAAAATATACTTACTTTGCCACAAAATGTACAGGTGTATTTAGCGTGTTGGGTAATTTCTATTTTCTTAACCATCTTCCGGAGGGAAGCTCCGTAACGGGTACCATATTTACCAGTAATTCCTACTTTCTTAGTACGTTTCGCCTGAAATTAAAACGTCGTTAGCGTCAAAATTACCAAACAAATAGTACTAATCACTTATTTGTGCGAAAAAGTTCTCAAACGTAAAAACACTACGTCAGATTAATATACAATGTATTTTAAAATTTAGTCCTATGCACTGAAATAACAAAATGATTCTAGAAAGAATCAGCTCTAATTCACAATCGATCAATTCAAGTTAGGAAATTGCAAATGATGCTACAGATTAATTAAAGTTAAGATCGTCATACCATTTTGGGGTTACAATACCACGACTCCTCTTTTCACGAACAACTCCAACACCGGAAGAAGTAATATTCTACAACATATAAATGACGATCTCTATACTACTTAATACATTTACCTACTAAATAACCGATACTATTTGGGCAATTCTCTCGCAAAATATTTAAGGGATCAAGTTAACTATTCATATTTATATATATATTTTTGTGTAATAGTTTGTAATTTTTGCTTCATATATTAATTGCAAAAAGAAATCAAGATGACATCCATTCAGACATTAGTTTTACAGGTTAGCCAAGTTTAAAGTGCGAAGATACGCAAAACCTCAAAATGATCTCCAGTGTGTTTGATGTTTTCAAGTGGAGCCCTAAATTGTCGTCGTTCACTTTAAGTTTTAAAGGGGTATTTTCTTTGCCATTGGCGGACTACAATTGACGATAATAACCTTCGAAATTACCTGTTGCGATATTCATTACAGAATATCAGTGTCGCCAACGTCTAGTTGTAACATTGAATGTTGTGGATAGTTGCCTTTATGGGTGAACAGTGAAGTATTATTTCGTTTCAAAGAAAGTTATGGGTTACGTTATGATAATAAAGTGGATCATGTTATAAACTATCGCGTGTACTTGCCTAGGTATAGGACTTTAGGAAGTTTTTGATCGAATCGGTTTTAAGTGTTATTTATTATCGTGCTCAACATAGCGACGCGTGTACTATGTCAGGTCAAGGGGGTGCTTTTAGTCAACCCCACTGGAGGACAAACAGAAATGAAAGAAGTCGTGACAGATTTTCTAGAGATGATGGTGAGTAATGTTTCTCTTCGAAGTGCGATGATATTGTTTCGCGTTCTCGTTGATTTGTTAGAGGATTTGCTGAGTTAATAAAATGAATAATTTATTGTCTTTAGAAGTTGACAGGGCTGGTGTGACCTCGTCCAGAAAATAATTTAGTAAACTCTCGTAACCGTAATAATATTTGTAGTATTATGACATTAATCATTTTTTCGAACCCTCTTTGGACCAAAAGGTGAAATTTGGCCGCCAAATATTATCTTATTATCGATATTCGTTGGGAAACCCTTAGAAAAAATTGCTCGGGAAGGGATATTACATTGCAAGTATATCTTGGACCACTTTCCATTTATTTTGTTTATTGCTCTTTTACCCTTTAATTTTCCCTGTAATGAGCATTTCTGTTATGCTATGCTTGAAGTTATGTTTAGTTGTTGCATCTTATAATTCATTACAAAATTATTGACATTCTAGTAGTATTATAACTCGCAGCTAACTTTTTATCTTATCTAGGAAATTTTTGCTGAAATTTTTAAATCCACCTCTGCCTTAGGACCCTTGATTGCAATAGATGGGATGGTCCCTTGCTTGCTTCTGGAGAGTAAATTAGTTTCTTGTCCTCCACGTGGACATATACAGTTTGTACTGCTTTTTTGACAATAAATATAAAAAAATCCTCATTACATTATTTGTCTATGATACTTCAATGAGCTGTATTAAAACAGATTTTTTTTTTGTAATTAAACAGTCATTTGAAAATAGTCTTTTGCTTTTTGTGTAAACATGTATCTCAATGTAATTTTAGTGTTTTTTAGCATTGTTTACTATGGGAGGGAAAAGCTTTAAGGAGTAATTTAATTCAACTAATGTGTGTTAAAAATGTGTTATTCCTACTTTTCTGCTTATGTAGGAGGTTACCTAATTTTTTAGTTAAGTTTTGTTGGAAATTTTTTTGTTTATAATATTCAGTGGATGGATAACTTGCAGCATGTCATTTCTGTATGTTGAGTGTGTTTTAACTTGTATTGTCTTTAATTATTAAAATTTGTACTTTTTCAGGAAAATTTTCTCGTAACAGATCATCAAGCCGAGGCAAACATTTCCCACGTGGTCTCAAAGGAAAAGAACTTGGTACATATTCATATCTTTTACAATTTTTTGACTCATGTTAAAATTCCCACATCTATATTGTCTGTTTGTATGACATGTGAAGGAACCTTTTTAAAATTGCAAAATTGTTTTCAAAAATAGCTCAGGCTTCTGCTGTCATTCAGTGTTTAGTAGTGTCAGTGTCACCAACCTTTGTGTTCAAGGAGATGCCAACATAAGATATACTGAAACAGGGAGCCAAGTTTATATGCAATTTTTAGAATTTTGTCATGAAAATTTCATAAAAGTACATTGAGCAATTTAGTATATTTAGTTATTGTTTATATTTTTAATATTAGCATTATTCCAATTACATTGGATGGTGAGATTTGGTACAGTTTATTTGGAGAGTTAGATAAGATTGTGTTCGTGTGTGTAACTGATTGGACCAACTATTTTTACCTACTTTTACTTAGTAGAATTAAATTTATGCAACTATACCATTTTAAGGATATTAATAAGAAGTATTTGTGTTACATATACATAATTGAATGGAACTCTAGAAGAATTCTAACTGAAATCCAATAAATTAATATATGATGCTACATTTTACTGTACTACATTTTCCTATACCCTTCAGGAACATGTTTTTATGGCACCTTACCCCATGACATCATTTGAGATCAATTGGATCTCTACTCTGTTGATATCCTGTGGATGGTTAGATCTATTTTTATGAACATTTCAAAATTCCAGAGCAGGAAAAGGTATTTAACCATCACAATGTCTGAAGAAAGCAGGTTTACTTGTGCAAGATTGATAACTAGGATAAGGTACCCCAAAGACATACTCCTGAAGGTACAAACAAAGGAGGTAGCGGAATACGAATGATGGATTTACCCATTGGAGTTTGAGTTAACCATTGTTATGGCCTCATTCTATGGTTCAAATATCATGTTCTGAGTGGATTTCAGTTGTCTTTCTGACATCTTTAAAAGTTATGTTTCAAATATTATTTTTACTTACTTTCAAAAATACTTTTTTTTCTTTTATTACAAATATTTTCTATGAATATTTTAGCTTTTATCGAGCAATGCATTTTGTGCTGATAGCATGTAATTTTTGCTTCCAATATCCTTTTGACGTCAGTGATTCAGACAGCTGCAACATGTGTCCTGCTGTGTGCGCTTCACACAATGCATATTATTATTTATTGACTTTCGGGAAAGTGGATATGGTTATTGTAGAGATAGTTCACAATAAGTGCTTATGTTCACTAAAAGAGTCATGTGAATAAACAAACATAATAATATCGGGTTGTGAAGTGTCAGACAGTGTCTGAAGTGTGTTGTTGGATGAGCTCCAACATAACCTATAATGTTGAATTAAATGTTTGTGTAATATTTTTGTTTTAATTGATTTATTTTAACGATTACTTATTTTTGAAAAATATTGTTGCTATGATTACTTGGTTGCATCACTCAAAATAACATAATTTGTCACTGCAAGTACTTTATAGTAACTTAACACATGCGTTGGTTTTGCAATTTATTATAAATTGAATATTAACTAATAAAACTTAGTCACTTTCTTGCAAATATTTTTCTTTCCAGATTGTTTTCATTTATGGAGGTTTGTTAAATTAAGTTGCTTTTGGTAAAATTAATGATTGCTCGTAATTAGAATATATAAAATATTCTACAGTGTTTTATTTCACATTCTGTAAGAGATAAATCTCATCTTTTAATTTCATTTTTACCAATTTAGTGTTCTTGGAACAAGCAGAAAGTTAATTTGTTGGCTGTTGATAAAATGATGTATGCTTTATCATCGATTTTGATTATTTTAAGATTTAATTTGATTATTCAAATACCTTGAGGTGTAACATTGCAGATTAGTAAAAGGTGGTACTTAATTTTTCTATCTCCTTTCCTTAATATTTTTGTGTGAAAATCTCAGTAGTTGGCAAATTCTTGCGAAGAAATGTATACTCGTGGAAAAATTTAAGTTTTAAAAGTTTCTGTAACACGATTAATTTCTTTTCAGGTCTCTACTTCAGAGACAAGAAGCGTTTGGCTGAAGAGAGGAAAGGGGATGTGTCTCAGGTGAGTCTTGACAGTGGAAAAACCGACAAACTCATGATTCACAGATGAATTATTTCAAGTGATTGTGATGATTTTGTATGCCACTACATGAATATTTTATGACAAGTCTTTGTTAATGAAATAGACAAGTTCTAATAAATTACATTTATTTATCAATTATTTAGTATTCTATCAATTTCTAATAAATTACATTTTTCATGTTTTTTTATCACTTAACTTCCATCTGGTCTTTCTCATCGAAATTTTAAAAATCTTCTGTAAACACAAAATTTAATTGGCTCTACAAAATTATTTCAATGATAAATTCTTTCGACTCAGGAAAATTAATAGATTAAGAACTCGACAACAAAGTAACTGATCCGTGACTGTTCTAAAGTCCCAGTCCAATGCTATTTTCACCTGGTGTCAGACGATGCAACTCTTCCCCCAGGAGAAGGCTTTCGGAAGTTAAGAGTTTGAAAGGTGAGATTTACGAAATTGAATATAGCGTGGTAACAAATTATACATTGATCAAACAAAACTAAATGTTAGCAAATTAGATTACCAGAACATTTTAGGAATATCAAATTTTTACTCTACAGAAAAATTTCTGGGCAATTCCCTGGGCAGCCCACACCCTCTGCAAGGTGCCAACTTCTCCTAAAAACATGTTTGACTATTAGGTTAATTCAGGGTAATTTGCAATCTTAAACCATAATGTGGCCATGATTGAAATGACATAAGTGGGAAGTTAATGATACTTAATTTTTTCTCAAAAGTTCTTTCAATATGTTTATCTTATTAACAATGCCATGTTGTAAAAAATTAAATTAGTGATATACATAAGGGGGCATTTAAATTAATCCTTATGTTTGTAAGTAGATTAGGGTTGTCATCTTTGAAATTCCTATGTCTGTGTTAAATTATAAAATCAGTGATTCACATGTTTTGTGATCTCCTTGTTAGGGTACTTGATATATAGTTAGAAAATTACTTTTTATAAGGATAGTTTCATATGTTAACTAGGCAGAGAGGTAATTTTTGTCATGCTATATAGTAGATTTTTTATTGTAGTTCAGCACTTTTGTTGACATTTCAAATTGGTACATTACCAAATTAATACAGAAACTGTACAAAAGACTGAACAAATTTTTAGGTATTTAAAATCTTTGAATGTTTTATTTTGAAATTTAATAATTATATCTTATTTTTTGGTATCACTTAGCTTACCATTAAAATTGTTATATATTACTAAGTTTAGCTAATGTATTTTTTATCGTTCCTCCTATATTTTCTTGTTCTTTCTCTGAAATGAGTGTCTGAAAGTCCTAAGGAGGAATTTGGAGTAAAACTGCTTTGAATCTGGCATTCTCACTTCCAAATTTTTGAGATTGCTGAAATTTGTACTTGTGCTTTAAATGTAACATTCTGATGTACATTTTATTTTTCTGAGGGTGTATGTTCATTTTAGGAGTTGGCTCAGAGTTTTTGCTGAGTTTTCTCTTATAAATTTCTTTCTTATTGTCCTTTGAATGATACCTATTTTCCCTCCTCTCACTTTCTTGTTTGGATTTCTCTGCATAGAGAACTTTCATCCAAAATAATTTTTGATGTCTTACTGTGTTTCAAATTGAGTTTCTGTAATAGTTATCCTTTCTTACATTTTAAGCCTCGATGTCGATAGTTTTACATCTCAACTTTTATTTTATTTTCATTATTTCTATGACTATTTTTTTAAGATGACATTTCTACATGGCAGTTATGAACATATTAAACTTTCTTTGGTATTTAGCATCCCTAAAGAACAGAGAGAAATACACATTTTCATGTCAAAACATAGCAAAAGAAGAACGTGATATTCAGATGGCTCAATATGTGTGAATTTCTGTGTTAAATCAGGTTCAACTCCTCAATGACACAGATTATCGTCATACAAATCTTTCGAAATTTTGCACAGCTCATTGTTTTGTATTTTGAACTGTTGGAAGGGAGGGATGACACATAAATTTTAACTTTCGATTATTAACAGTCGTCTATATCTAATTTAATCACTTGTTTTGAACTTATGCCTCACCATATTCTACTGAGTAAATGTACTATTTTTTTCTGCAATTTTCTGAGTCTTTTTTTATGGTAATGTAAAAGATTGTTTTATGAAAGTATGCGGTTGTTCCTGTCAAAAATGTCAAGGACACTTGCAAGTGCAAAAACATGGGCCATTTAATGTGCTTCATTATGCATAAAGTTCCTTGAATTTGGACCCCCATCATAGTTTGTATCTCACTACCAGTTTTAGAATGGTTCACAATTGTGTTTCACAATCGTGTCCTTTTCCTCGAGCAAATATTTTTTAATGTCGCCACTTTTATACTTGTTTATGCTGTCACAATGTTTATACTGTCACAAAACTTTTTCTTGAAACAGAATATATTATTCTTCATTTATGAAAACTGCATTTAACTTTGTTCTGGAACCCTCTCAGAAGTCAACTGGAGTTCAAATGATTGATATTGTTATTTGAGTATTTGCTTTATTTTTCTCTACAAAAACCATCCATAATCATGAACTAAATTGATTGCTTTGCAATGGAAAATTCCTGATAGATTGAGATAAGAAGTATTAATTCAAAGTATAGCTTGTTTGCAAGTATAGATGTAGTGAGCCAGTCTTTATTGCTGTCGTCTTTGATGACAGGTGTAACTCCTCAAACTCAAAATGTTGTGCAAGTACCTAAGCCAACATTTTGGCTTTGGATTAAAAAGTGTATTGTAAAATAAATAATATATCAATCCAATCATCATGTCCCCATTTATGAAGTTCCGTAAGTGCTCTCAATTCCAGGTATGTAATGAATACACCATTTTCTTTAGTTTTGTTTGTATACCTGGATCATCTCAAGTTTTATGTTTTCTTTTGTCCTTCTAAAAATAAAACTGTTGAGATTTTAAATTGTCTTTTTATCATTCTTGCTGAGAGTCACATCAGTGGTGTAGAACACTTGTGAACAACTTATCTTCTGAGATAATAAAATTCATTTTATTCGTTTTTCATCATTACTCAAGTACATATGCCTCAACATAGGAATAGGTCCTGAGAGGGGAAATAGGGGAGGCAGGTTTCACCTTTCTTAATAGACTGTGTGGACCTAAGGAGAACTTATTTTTATAATGCTATAAAGTCTCTGTTAATGATACGGGATATTTCAACTAGCTTTCTAGTTTCTACAAATACTGATTCATTAAGAATAATTGCTTTTATAAAAAAATAATCATACTTTTAGCCATTTTAAAGTGATGTACTATTTACAAAATTTAATTTTAATTGAGAGAAAGAAATTCTATTTAGCTTATAATTTAATGTGATATTAACAAAACGAATATTAATACATTGGTCTATAATTAAGCTCACATAATCAATCCATATATCATCAAAGTAAAGCTTACATAGTACTGGATGTTTGCTCCATTTTCAGCTCATCTTTACCAAGCAGATGATATTTTGATGACTTTGTTTCTTTTTGTCTGGAGTTGGAAAGACTTACCATTGTGTCTTTTTCTTTTTCCCTCACATTTGATAGGTATCAAAGTACTCTGTGATAACCTTGCAGCTGCAGGTTCTTTCCCACATGTTCAGAAGACCTACCACTCAATTTCTATTTCATCTTCTTTTGTTGTAAATTCCATATTATTCTGGATTATCTCATGAGCTTGACCGTTCAATACTTTACATGGCTCTTTCTCTCTCTCTGCAAACTTCCCCAGCAATTCAAGAATGCTAACTGAAACAAGGGCCATCCATAAGTTACATTGCACACCCTGTTTTGCAATTGTGGTATATTTACACAGTGTTTTCACTTTGTATGGCCAACAATCACTCTATGAGTGACTCCACTGTACAATCCCAAAGGAATTTACAACATACATCCACGAATTATGATCTAATGGTGTGTTAAATGTTATGGTGTGTATTGTGAATCTGTCTCTGAATCATGTGCTGTTCATATTTCTTACTCAAATGCATTAATATTTGTGGAAATATGTGTGACAGTTTTCATCTTTAAATTCCTCCTAATTATTCAAAACTTAAATGAGTGGAGCCACTTGGACCATTGCATTCTCTTCTTTCATCATCTGAGGGTCAAACTGCATAACTTGCTTCTGTTCTGAAACTTTTTTTTGGAACTTATTGAAACACTATTTGAATATATATAGAACTTTTTGCTCTGTGTCGCCTATGGAATCATAGTATGCAACTCAGCTTAAAATAATCAAGTCAACTTCTTGAAACAAATGCAAGATAAATTTATAAAAATTATTTTTTAAGTTAAATCTAATCAGGTTGCAAATATTTATGCACATTTTGACAATTAAAAATCACTATCATGTAAAAACATTAATTCATCATATGATAATTTAAAACTTGGGGTTCTTAAATAAAGATACAACTAGGAATAATTTGATACACTTAAAAAAGTAAAACTAGAAGTTGGTAAAAACAATTCTAGTTGGGCAGCTACTGAAGTATGCAATTACTTCCTAATTTAAAGAGATTGGCCAATTGAATAATTGTGCAAAAAATGAATTAAAAGGTTGGATATCAGAAAACCAAAACAAAATGGACAGTATATTTTTTACTATTTTTAATTTAAAATATTTTGAAATATTTTAGTAGTATGATTATTCTTTGTTTTTGGTTTTTGTTAATTTTCGTTTGATTTTACTAGTTATATTTTTTTTTACTTTTGTACTGGACCTGTGCACAGACTATTTTCATGGTCTCTGTAGGGGGTATTTAATGCCATTTTAATATTATATTTATTGACTATGTATTACTTGGTTAATAAATTCAAATTCATAAGTTCAATTTCTAGAAAAGTGAACAATTTATTAGTTTTAAAAATGTGTATTTTGAGGAATGCATCCTGGTGGTGTTGTCCAAGGGAGTATTCCCTAATTCCTGGAAGGAAGCAATGCTTATCCCTTTACTAAAACCAGGAAAGGACAAAATGGCCATCAGTAGTCATTGAAGCTTTGCCTTGGTGAGTTGTGTCAGTAAAACTCGGGAGAGAATTATCAACCGATGTCTTGTCTGGTATCTTGAAAGGTATAACTTGCTGATCTCAGTGTGGATTCAGGAAGTTCCATTCTACCCTGAACATCTTACTTCTCCTGGAAACAGCTATTCAAGATGCTTTTGTCCGAAGACAACATGTCATCGGAATATTCTTTGACATCGAGAAGGCTTATGATACTACTTGGCTTCATGGCATTTTAAACCAACTCTATTCCTGGGATGTAGAGGACATCTTCCTCTGATGTTACAGTCCTTTTTGGATCGGCGTTCCTTCTGCTACAGAATTGGAAGACACACCTCGGATCTGCTTCTTCAAGAGAAAGGTCTCAGGGCTCAGTCCTGAGTGTGACCTTATTTGCAGTGGCTATTAACAGCATACCATTTGCTGTAAAGAATCCTGTCCTACATTCTCTTTTTGTCGAAGACTTTGCCATCTTTTATTCATTAGTGTGTCACTGGTGAAGTGCCTGAGTAGCAGGGAATGGGGCGCTGATTGCTCCTTCTTGCTCCAGTTTCATCGAGCATTTGTAAGATCTCGACTTGATTATGGCTGCATTGTATATAACTCTGCTCGTACAAGCTATTTAGAAAAGTTAGATAGTGTCTATCGTGCAGGAATCCGACTACTCACGGGAGCAGTTTTTATGGCGAGAGTGGCAAACTATCTTTTTCTCTCCGGCGACAACTACTCATGTTACGGCACTATACTCATGCGCTTACTTTACCCAACAATCTGGTACACGATGCAGTATTTCATCCTTCTTCTTCCATTCATTTCTACAACAACAGACTTAGCATTTGGATATCACTCCAAACAAATTTTGGAAACCTTGATTATATGCACACCTGATGTTTTAAATCAAGGTTTCAGTGAGACTCCTCCTTGGGCTTTGCACAAACCGAAGATTAGTTTCAAATTTCTGCATAATGACAAAAAGAACACTCCAGCTGAAATGTTGAGGGAATACTTTCACCTAATCCTTGACAAACATCGTGTCCATATCCCTGTGTTTACATACGGGTCGAAGCAGGCTGATGGTGTCGACTGCTCCATGGTGTTTCCCTGTAAGACCTGTGACTACTGTCTTGGTGACCTGTGCAGCGTTTACACTGCTGAGTGCTACACCATATTGAGAGCACTGCGATTCTCAGATCCCGCAGATCAAATTTTCTGATTTGTTCTGATTCTCTAAGTGCCCTTCAAGCAATCCAGACTATGTATCCAGCTGATAAGCTGATCCAGAACATCCCGGATGTGCTTTTCTTGCTCTAAAGTGATGGAAAGAACATATTGTTTTGCTGGTTTCCCAGACACATGAGAATCAGAGGAAATGAGGAAGCAGACTTTTCTGCAAAAGTGGCATGCCTCAAGAATTGCGTGTATTTCTTTACGATTCCAAAATGGGATCTCCTAAATTCCATCAAGACATGGATTCTGAGTGAATGGAACAATGAGTGGTTGGCTGTTGAAGAGAATAAATTCAGGCTTATCAAATACTCTGTTAAGTCATGGAGCAGTTCCTGTAGGTCAGCCAGAAGCGACGAGGTCTTGCTGACCCGCCTGCACATACGACATTGTCTTCTCACTCATCGGTATCTCTTACTACTTGATGATGAACCCGTTTGTGAGGAGTGTAGCTCTTCTCTGACGGTGCATCACCTACTAACTGATTGCAGAAAATACACCAGAATATGGAGACAAATTTGTCTGGCTGCAGATTTACCTACAATTCTCGGAAATGAAAATGATGTTAATAAACTATTGAATTTTATGAGTGGATCGGAGCTCCTCCCACAATTTCTCGGGAGGGTTTAAATTTGCATTCTTCTCTCCTCTTCCACATCTTCTTTCCTTTTATCCTTCCTTTCCGTATATTGATAATTATAATTTTAAGATTTTTTTTCTCCTTTTTATGATATATAGTGTTTGGCAATTGTTTCCTTTTCTTTTCTTTCATTTTTGTATTTAGATATTTGTTGAATTAGGAGGGTTTTTTAGGGGGTATGGTCGAGATATTTGGCAAGTCCCACACATGGGGAAGAGTCTTTCTGGCTCTTCACTATGGTGCGAAACTGCATTTTTTCCCCCACCTGCTCTAATGACCTTGCTGTTGATGAGCCCTATAGTCAAAAAATGGTGGTGTTACGTGAATTGCCAATTCTATTGGTCTGAACATTGACCTTTTTAAATATAAAATAAGTTAACTTTGCGTTTATTTCTTGTTGAATCATTTATCTTATTATCTTACTGTTTGTGTCTTTTCACTTCTATATTTCTTCTGGGAAAGTTTTTCAGATAGCTGTGAATTCTCATAAGTCATTTTGTTTAGTGACGAATATGTTTATGGCGTACTTGTGTTGAGAAAATCCAAGTAAATATTATCCTGTGAAGTTATTTTATTTCTGATTTATAGAGAAATGAATTACTTTCCAGGTTAACTTGAAACCTGATGAAAACATACCATTGGAACATCAAAAAATGCTCTTGGATGAAAGTTTGAAAGGTTCTGGAGTTGTTGATGCTGCTGTCTCAAAAAGAAATCCTGAGGAATTTCAAGAGGATGGTATGTGTCTTTTAACTATTTAACAGGCAACCATCCAATGAATATAATATTGCAAGGAAATGTATATAGCTCGTTGTAGGAATTTAATAGAAGAAACTTTGCATGTATATTAAGTCAACATTTTGTTAGATCAAAACCATGCTCATCATTAGCTAAAGTACATTATTATGAAATGCAAATTTGGGACCAAAATTCTCATTTTTTCTTCAGCTAGCAGCTCCAATCGACTTGATACATTTTTGTAGAATTTTCTATATAGTAGAACCTCGATTAACTATGTCTCTATTAACCATGTTCGCAATTAACTGTGGTGCTCACTCTTTTGTAAAAAAAAAAAAAAAAAAAATTTCAACTACAATTTCTACTATAGAGTAAATGAGCTAATTGTCCTTCACATTGTCATACACAGTTTGTACTGCTTTTTTTTACAATAAATGTATTATCACATATAAATACGACTACTTCCTTCTATTTCCTCAGTTGTACATACGTTCCTCGAAACTTAGAGACAGAGTCCCTCAGGTACCAATAAAATTTTCACTTCCAGGGTGTAATGAATTTGAGAAATATTAGAAATGAAGTAAGGAAAATCATTTCAAACTGCAAGAAATGAAGATTGGTTACTTCATATTTCAAACCCTGATAACGTGACATTCTATGCACATATATATGCATGTTTATGTACATAATTCATTAAACAAAGGGTCTTGATTAACCATGGTTTTCATGTATCTGTGCGATGCCTCTCCCCATTACCCCGGATAATCCTGGTTCTACTGTATGTTGATTGTTTTATATTTCTAGACATTTGTGTCTTGGTATTATTTTATCTTTTCCTTTTTTCTTTAACTTTCCTTGAGCAATTTCAGAAGCTGTGCAACAGATTCGTTTATTGTTTGAGTGATACTTCCAGTCTGGATTTAAATTTCTTATTTTTCTTGTTTCTTCTTTTCAACGTTATGGTCCTCGGCAATATCTCATTAATGCTACATGTAATGTAAACTACTACGTTTCATACACTCAAGGACATAGTTTCCTATGGAAAGGAGTTAAAAAGATCTCTTTAGAGGACGATTGTCATAGTGTAAGAGGGGGAAGAGAGCCAGACGCCCACTTGATCCTCGGCTTCGCTGTGGCACAGGAATTGCCATATCAGATTTTCCAGGTATTCCTGGACTGTTAGATATGTCTTTCCTGAGCAAAAAGCATTCCTAATGTTGAATACGTATAAGATAATTGCTATAGGTTCTCCATTTCATCTGCTTATTACTAATCAATAATTACGTTTGACCAGATTCAACAGATTATTATTAAAACATGTCACAAGTAGACATGAAACCTTAAAAGACACGTGAAACACATTAAAAATTTAAAAAACTTATATAACATTTCAGCAATTTTGTACCATCTTCAGGTAAAGCATATTGGAGCTAAGGCTCAAGTCATGTTTGTATTTGGTTTTTAAATTTTTAATGTGTTTAATGTGTCTACTTGTGACATGTTTTAATAATAATCTGTTGTCTGCTGAATCTGGTCAACAGAATTATTTATTAAAATAATTGGTATTATGGATAATGAGAAACATCTGAATGGGACTATTTTTACATAATGTATTGAAACAAATTTAATGAAAGTTATATATTCACGTTACCACTCAAGTGACCATTCGAGGGCCATTCGTTTAGTCGCATGCCACCTGGTGGTTCTCAGAGGAACAATGCCAAAATCACAGCAGAGTGGAATGCACAAAGTGTGCTTGTCCCAAGAATGTTCAGTGCAAGCCAATTATATTCAAGTCATTTTTCAAAGTGAGCTTTTTAGGATATTACTTCACACCTACTAGTCAGTCAAACATATTACATAAATCTGTATGACACCTTTAACTTCCCTCTCAAAAAAATGTCTTGCGTTTCATTGGCTGGTTGGGATCCCTTCCACCTCAATGTGCAATGGCACGCCTTGTGTTATTCCACTATGGCAGTGACTGGTGTTAGGCTCACGTTCCCCTTCTTCCTCTATGGTTGTTGCCATGGTTGCATAAAGAGTGTGTTTTGTACGAATTATACTGAGTTTAAAGTCGGGAATGAACAAGTGGGATTATACATGGCCTTCTGGAAATGTATTATCCTTCAAGTATTACTGGCACATTTTTATAAATGCTGTGTTTTGTTTTGTTTGGTATATATGTGTGTGTTGTGTACACACCTCTGCTCATTTGAGGTTTAAATAATAGTGATTATAGATGAAGGAAATCCTGAATGAAGAGAATTTATTGATGATGAAGACATGTATACACTAGATTAGTGTTATAAGGTACAATTGAGGTGTAAAAATACATTCTCTTCTTATGAGTTGGTGTCTACAAATAAACAGTGTTTAGTTCTTATTTCTATTAGGCTTGCACTTGAGCCAGTTATTTTGTTTTTTGTGTGTGAATTGTTGCCGAGATATATTTATCATACTTTTGCCATTATATCTACAAGTCTTTATGGTAACAGCACAAATTTGAATTTGGTCTGAGTATTAGATTAGTTTTTATAACACCCATTGAGTTATTATTTTGAAGAAAATATTGCTGAATTTTATTCAAGTCAAACTTTATCATGGAGGCCTCTTTTTATCAGTGGCGGTTCCAACTTGCTTCTTGGAAGGTAATAAGTTCTCACAAATGGGTGACCCACACTGCCACCGAGGCAGAATTTGCACTCACTCTTAAACTGTATTTAAATGAACTTCCAAATGAAACTCAAGAAGTCAAGTTAAAGTATTGACTAAGTCTATAAAATGTGAAAAAATAATTTTTAAACTGATGGTGGAGAGCAATCTCTTTTTTTCACCTCCCTTTTTGAGAGTAAGAAGAAAACTAAGTGATAGTTGATTTTCTTGTTAAACATTATTTTTACTTATTTGTTTCAACTTGTCAATAATCTCAAGTTTTTGTTGGACTGACAGTATCTTAGAATCATGCAAAAATACTTTGGAACTCTCAGTTGAATCACAGCAAAAAAATATTGTACAAATTGGTTTTATTTAATTAAAAATATACATGGAATGTGTAAACTCTGCCCTAGAACCATATTCCATCTGTCCTTTCTCTTTTGTAGCAATAGTTCTTTCCGTCCATTCTTGTTTTTGTTATGTATGTACAAATATATTAAATCATAGTGGTGTTAAGCAGTCATTTGCACACCTATTGAATAGTATAAATTTCTTTGATGTTGTGGTATTAATTTGTAAATATTTTGTATAATTTCAATCTGTATATTTGTTGTATAGTATTAATTTGTAATAGACCATAATATAGACTATGTGAAATTGTGGATGCTTAAAACTTGCGTAATCAAGTCTATGAACATTAAATAAAGTTTTACTGTTATGTAGGTAATCAAATTAAAACACACATTAGGTCTGTAAATAATTTTAGGCAACTCATGTGTTTTAAACTTTTATTTTTAGGCAACCATGGTGGCCATCCAGGGAAAAGTAAAATCCCGCCTGGTCTGAAAGGAGCAGAGATAGGTTTGTATTTTACTTTTTCTTGATGTTAGTTCTTTTTTCTATGAAATTTTATGAGAATTTTGTTAACAGGGTTGTATTTCAAGAATCTCCAGGGTAAAAAGAACAAAAACAAGGAGAAACAACCTGTGAGTATCAATCCTAAGTTGAGCGACCTATGTAAATTAATCTCTTAAATTGCTGTTAACCTCTCCACTAGGTTAACTATCTTATATTAAATGAAAAAGGGAGTCAGGACCTGGGATCGAACCTGTAATTTCCAGCTTTGCTCGCTGGCATGCTATCATGCTATCCCGTTTGCACCCTGAGCCCATGGGCCTCAGAGGTGATCTCATTCAGGATACTATCTCATTTGCAAGTTGAATGACAATGGTAGATGGGGTCGGGGTAAACATGATAGCACAGCGGTAGCACCCCAGTGCACAAATCTAGGGGTCCCGGGTTCAATCTCTGGCCTCTTCTTTTTTCATTCAGCATAACATAATTAATTTGAGTGACCTAATTTAGTGCTTTTAAGTGCACAAAAGATGAAAAATATTATTGTCATATCAGAATGTCGTTTGAACATTTTGCAGTTTCAGAAAGCAGCTTCACAAGAAGTATCTCTAGATGCGAGACGAGAATCTCAGATCTACCAGTTTTTGAAAGACATAGATGTGAAGTATTCTAGGAGTGATAGTGCTGGCCCATCCCGAAGTTCATCATCGGGTTACCGTAGTGTTACAGAAAGACTGGAGGAAGTAGTCAATAGTAAAAACAATTCTGCCAATGAAAGAATGAGACAGTTGGGGAAAATATCTTCAGATAAATACATTCCTCCGTGTGCTAGGATGAAAAGAGAACCCAAATGGGAAGCAGAAGATCCTTATGATCATAGAGACATGGAGGAGTACGATGCCATGGATGGTAATGATCATCCCAACCCGGCTGCCAAGTATAAACACATAGGGGAAAGTGCTTTTAAACACAAGTTCTTGAGAAGTATCACAGGCAGCATACAGGACAATTTGGAGCGCTCCCTCTCCAGTCGATATGCGTTGTCAAGAAATCAGACCACTGACCAACAGCTCCTAGAGGAATTAGAAGACAAGCAAAACAGTCGATATTACCAGAAAATGAAGGCGTTTAGGGAAAAACTGCCTTCCTATTCCCATCGGAAGGAAATTGTTAGAGTGATTGAGTCCAATCAAGTTTGTGTGATCAACGGAGAGACAGGTAGGTGAAACTACCGAAACATACTTATTTATATTCAGTAAACAGATAAAGAATTTAATGTGCATGAATTAGACATAATATGACAGTTGGGGAAATACATTCTTGAGTCAAGGCAGACTCAGAAAGGTGGCAGAAATGTTGGTTGTGAGAAACCCGTTTCAGCAAACCCTGTTCATCTCAATTCCACTTTGTCTTTGGAAAACCAAGGAATTCTTTATATTATCACATTGAAATGTTCAATGTGTTTTAGGGGGAAAAGTTTTGATGGTAGTTACTTTATACACATTTTAGGTACAGGGTTATTAGCTATTTATCACTGTCCATTGTTATGTTGATATTCTTAAGGAATTCTACACAGTGAAGTCTTTGTAAGATAAGAAATGTTTTTTTGCGTATTTCTTCATTAAATCAGTTCATTACATTCTGTCGGAGACATATTATTAGGAAATATGTTGTCCCTGTCCAGCGGAGGTTGGGGGCTGAATTGTACTTGACTGATAATGGGTGGCCCTCAGAAACATGACTCAACAGTTAAGTATGAACTCATTTAGTGAAGAAGTATGTGGGCAATTCACATCAAGTAGGTCGGGGGTGTATAGACTGGTCTGAAAAACTTGTTTTCATCGGATAAATGTTCAGAAAAATAACTTCTTTGGATTCTTTTTCAGAAGGTAAGTACCCTCCCAAACTTTCAACTCAAGATTTTATTCGCAATTTTTCACAACCTTTTGATGACCTTTCCACTTTAAAAAATTTCAACATTCTTCTCATTGCCTCACAAACACGATTGCTCTTTCAAAAAAAAATTCTAATTTCAATTAACAAATTGGCAAATTTTTCCAGGATTCAGAAATGCCTTTTTTGCTTACTTTTTTATTGGATCCTTGATATGTATATGTTACATCTTTTTTTGAAAAATATTTGTAACTTTGAGTACTGATGGATTTTGACTAGAAAATTCAATTAGGCTGAAAATAGAAGATTGAACATGTATGTCACATAATAATTAGTTTTTCATAATTTCTCTCCATAGGAATTCTGCAACCAAAAAATTATGGGCAGATTCAGGTTGGGAGTTAAGTGCTTGTGAAATAAATGTGTAAATAGTTTTCTTAAACAACATTTCTTGTGGAACATCAATCTTTACCAACAGTTAAACTGTTCTTGAGGATTTTGGTCAATATCTTATAATTAAATGATCATATGTTGATATTTTACCTCATAATTTGTTGTAAATTTTCCTCATCACCTATTAAAGTATATAGAATCGTCATCCTGAAGATGATCCAGTGATAGATGAATAATATGTCTGATTAAATGAGTAAGGAATATTATTTGAACTAAAGTTAATTTTACTTTTTGGATTTTGTTTTTGTCCTTGTACATGGCAATCCTTTCTTTCAATTTCATAAGTACCATGTTTATTAGTTGCTTAAGGATTCATTGTCTTTATTATTTGGATTTATAAAACAAACTTGTGTGAAAAGGTTCCAATCCAGATTTTACAACATAGTGGTTTCTCTGCGTGATGTGTCAATCCTTGAAATTTACCAGGTGAAAGTGGCAGACGTGTTGGTAATTGGATTCAGACCTTCATGAATGAATGTTTTCACTGTCAAGGAACAGAGTATCTGAGCAGCCCTCGTGTTCCAATCGCACATGGAGATTTTTTAAGTGGACTGAGTAGTTCAATGAAGCTCTTGGATCTTGAGATATAGGGACCCTATTGCTGATCTTATCCCTATTTTCAGCTGGTAAAATTGATTCCATCTCACGAAAGTGTGATGATCTGTTTACAAAGATTAAATATTGTTGTATCTATTCACTTTTTTAAGGTTGTGGCAAAACCACGCAGGTGGTGCAGTTTCTTCTGGATGAACATATAACATCCAATCGGGGGTCAGTGTGCCATATAATTTGTACACAACCCAGAAGAATTAGTGCAATATCAGTGGCAGAGAGAGTTGCCGATGAACGAGATGAAAAGTGTGGTAGGAGTGTGGGATACCAAATTCGACTGGAAAGGTAGTCATTTCTGTTTTCTCAAATTATTTTTGTACAAAAGGTAATACTAGTTCAGTAATTTTTAAGTTCATGTCATTTGGGGATCAGTTGCTTATTTAGTCAGAATGTTCTTCAAAGGGCTCTAATGATCCTACCGTTGACGAGCCCTAAAGCGCCCCCCCCNTGCACAGAAAGAGCTCATTGGTCCTGCCTATGATGATCAGACTTATTAGACCTCCCTGAATGATGATAAAAACACAGCTCTGCAGTAGAAAATCCCTCTTTCCCTGTTGAGAATAAAGTAGGTTGTTAATAAATATCATAAAATGTCATCCCATGGAGATAAAAGGAAAGATATTTGTTGTTTCCCATTTCCAAACACTATTAGAGAATCACAACTACGTGTGGGGTACAGGATTTATACCCATTTTATTTTTTTCTCTTCTCCCTTTTTTATGTGCTGTGTAAGTGGACTTTGTCACTTGCTGTTTCATGAGAGCTTGCTTTGTTATCACAATTATGCAGTGTCTTATGGTGACAATGAGCATTAAATTGACATGAATGTATGTGTTTAGTAAAATCTCTCTTTAAAGCATTATGAGAGACAAATGGAGATGTATATACATATGAAGCAGTGGTAAATTATCTTGAAATTTGTATAAATTAAAATGTGCCTTCTAATAATAATAATAATAATAATAAATTTATTGTCAAAAAACAGTACAAACTGCGTATGACCACGTGGAGGGAAAAAAAACTAATTTACTCTCCGGAAGCAAGCAAGGGACCATCCCATCAATTCCGATCAAGGGCCCTAAGGCAGAGGCGGATTCAAAAAATTCAGCAAAAATTCCTAGATAAGATAAAAAGTTAGCTGCGAGTTATAATACTAATAGAATGTCAATATGTTTGTAATTTTAAGCAAAAAATTACATGTAAGTTATTATCGAACTATAGATTATTCTGAGTATAGTGCTTAAAAATTGAAATAACACTAAATTCACGATTTATTGTTACAATAGACCCGCAATAATAAATAATAATAAATTTTACAATAATACATCAGTTATTCAAATTTTCAATAATAAATCAGTTATTCAAATTTTCTGCTAATGAACTAATTTGCCTTTCTCTGGACCTTAATATTTTGATAAGTGGATTAGTGTCTCATGGAAAACTTATATTCTGTGAATTTATTGACTCATAACAATATCAAGACTTCACTGTGAAGAATTTATTAAGAATTTGGTTAAAATGAGAGCTGTTAAAAATAACTTCTATTCAGTTAATATGTGTAATTTTGATGTATGAAGCTTGTAAAATACAGTGACATCCTGTATCCTATAGAGATTGAGACATTCCTGTAAGTCTGGTGCTCTAAATATTCCTTGCAAAGGATAAATATGTGAATGAAAACTAACAAATTACAGTCATTAATATTAATATTATTTACAGACATATGCTTACTCCCCAAAACTACAAACATCATTATATGGACTTTCTTTATTATGCTAATTGTATGTGCAACATGTTTCATAAAATACATGATTTGTTGTGTTACAGGAAATTACCTCGAAGATCTGGTTCAATTCTGTTTTGCACAACTGGTGTCTTATTGCAGAAATTGCAGTCTAATCCTGCAATGACAGACGTGTCTCACCTCATCTTGGATGAAATTCATGAACGAGATACTATTTCAGATTTTGTTCTCACGATCTTGAAAGATGTCATTCCTCTGGTAAGATATTTCTCATTTCTTTTCATTTTCTGTAACTTACTATTTGATTTTAACCTTTTATCCTGTACTAACTTATCCTTTGTTTGTCATTGTTAAGGTGTATGAGAAATGAGACTGAAAAAAAATTGAGAATTTATGTAATTTATGCTGCATAAATGTGATTTTATTTATTTATTTATTGAAAATTTAATGAGCACGAAAACAAAGCTCTTTGATACGCTTAATTAGAGAGAGAGATCACAATGAGCCAGTGCATTTAAGTACCATGTTTACCCGATTCCCACCCCCACCTCCAAAGTAGAACCGAAGCCTGTGTGGATCTGGCGATGCCAAGAGGGGAAGTTTAACTACACCACTTAGCTTTTAAAGTACCCAAAATCCTCTGCTGACACCTCCTATAGTGAGAAATTTTCAGGAATGCTCTCCATTTCTGAAAGAGACTTGCTTAAACAAGTCATAATAAAATTATTTTGCTTGTTTTCATGTTAGAGGCCAGACCTGCGAGTGGTTCTGATGAGTGCCACGTTGGATGCTGATCAGTTCTCTCGATATTACGACAACTGTCCGTCGTTGAACATTCCTGGTTTCACGTATCCTGTCGAAGAATACTATCTAGAAGATATTGTCAAACTGTTAAAGTAAGAATATGTGTATCTTATTTCAGAAATACCCTTTTTTCTCATACAAATAATCATAATAATCACATAATTATGCCAATGAGTAACGTGGGCTAAATATTTATTTGTTTTGATTTTTGTTTCCTCTGTGGTTGCACCATTTTTTAGAAGAACCTTAAAAGTGTGAAACAATGGTTCTACTGTTTTATGATAGGTTATGATATGTTACCGTGAATGAGATCTGTATGAAAGTATCCCTCGAAGAAGGCTAGAAGATAGTATTACTATTGAAATAAAATCTCTATTGAGATTTAAAATACACCAGGAACTTAAATGGAATTACTCCAATTAAATGTTCATTAACTGACAGTAGCCACACACTCCACTTTCGTTAGTCTTCCAAGATTATGTTTTTTAACCCCTCCAGTGGTTCAGGTAATAGCGTTCTTGCTCATCACTAAGTCATCTCGGGTTCAATTTCCAGTGGGGGCCAGAAAAAATTTGTAGCTTTTCATATTAATGTCCAAGTTCATGTAGCTGTGACTTCTGAAAAGAGAAACCCCCTTGTTCTATCCACCTCCTACTGCTCCTAGTATCACAAACTCTTTTTATTACTCGAATAACTACTCGACTAACACCTCCACATGGACCAAGTTGTTGGTAAACCCAACTACTAACAATAGCCCTACCACCAAACTCATACCTCCTATCGCACCATGTAGATAAGTTTCAATAGCACGCTACATTTCTCATTTGCAAGTATTACAATAAAAAATAAAAAAACTACCATGTTTTGGAGCTCAAGAAGATTTATTGACTCGTTCCTACTGATAAAGTGGCGGTCTGGAGGTGAGCAGATGAATAAATTATGAAATCAAATTCTCCAATGGAACCTTGAAATTCAACAATCTCTATTGGGAGTTAGAATTTATACATCTCTTTAAGAGTAGATTGTTGAACTTAAAGGTTCTGTTGGGAAATTTTTTTTTTTTGTACAATACCGGTGTTGGTTGTGGGTAAAATTAGTGTGCTTGAATATTTTGAGAATTTTGTGTGACATAGACCAATTTTCCTTGTCTCAAATTAAATGCCTAATTAACTAAGGTATTGCTTGTTAATAGTGACATAAAATGTTTATAGAATTGTAAAATATGATCAGAAGTGTTAGACATGGGAAGGCATAGTATTTTTAGGGATATCTTATTGTAGAATGAGACCTTTTTCCACTTAACTAGATTAAAAGAATATCTTACTTTCATTTGAAAATTGACAAAGAATGTTACCATTCCAGAACATATACGAAGTCTTTTTAAGTTTCTGAACTGGAATAGATGAAAATATTCTTCATGCGAAACCTGGTCAAATCTGTTTTCTTTTTAGTAGAATTGCTTCCTGAAACTTGTGAGTGAAATTGATCATTGTAATTATGAAAATGATTTTATGAATTCCATTTATCATTTTCCATTTTGTTTTGCTTTTTTTTTTAGTTTCCGCATGAATGTTGTCAACCAACCAAAGTGGAGGCGGTACACCAAATCTGGAAAATTGAAGATGAGAAAAACTGTGGAGTTTAATGATCTCATTGAACCATATGTTAGGTAATTTTTAATTGAAACTTAAAGAACTCGATCTTGTTTGCTTTAATTTACTCTTGGACATTTTTCATTATGTACAATATTTACCCAAATATAGTCCCCCCCCCCTTTTGCTCAAAATTGCCCATAAATCCGTCTAGGGACTATATTTGGTGTTTAGGACGAAAAAAGTGCTCATCCAAAGTTTTGTGGTTGAAAACAAATGAAGCAAACACAAGCTGTATGCGTAACGTAACTCAGATAACATCATCAATGATGATGGGATTTGTTGCTCATTTGAAGTAGAAACCGAACTGGTCCATGTCATTTGGGAACGACTGATTGCTGTCACTGTGCCGACTTTGACACACGATTCTGTCGAGAGACGGGGATCTTCTTCAACAAAGTTGAGTGATCAAAGATGCTTTAACGCTAACTTCAAACTGCATGTTCTAAATTATGCTCAGACACATGAAATTAAAGCGGTGACACAAGAATTCATAGTAGAACCGAAGTCCATGTGGATCTGAAGGCAGTTTCAAGAGAAGTTGTGCTGTTGTAGTAAGCTTTTCGTTTTAAAATTCGTAAGATTATACTTCATTTCAATCGTTTCATTTGGAATTTTGAATAAGCATTTCCTTTCAGAAAGACTTTGTTTTTACTCATATTTCTTCCTCCTCCTCCTCCTCCTCCTCCTCCTCCTAAAATAAGGGGGCGTACTATATTTGGGTAAATACTGTAAGTTTGGTAAATGGGAAAATTTAATAGATTTGTGTTCAATTTCTCAAAGGCACTTACGGAGTACGGGAAATTATCCAGAACATGTTTTAACAACTCTTATGAATCCAGAGAGTGAGGATGTTAATCTTGAGTTAATTTATGAATTGATCTGTAATATCTGCCATAATGAACCTGAAGGTGCTATTTTGGTTTTCCTCCCTGGATGGGATAAGATCTCTAATATGAATAGGATGTTAACGGACAGTGGAAAATTTCCCTCTTGTAAGTATATTTCAGTTTTTACAATTATTTAAGATAGTTTCTTTTGTTCTCTGACTTTATTTTGTATGATTCTACCCTTTTTTACTTAATATTTTCAAAGTTGCTGAGGTAATTTTTTAAATATATATTTGTGTAAAAATTTTCCTTAGTTTATTTAGTTGTGATCAGATCTGTCAAGCTGTTCTTAAATGATGTTGAAATTAATTTAATATGTAAAAGTCATTCCCTCTGTTGTATTGCTGTTAAATGTAGGAATGATTTTTTTTATTTTAAGATTTTATTCTTTGTAGTTCCTTCCTGTTCTCAAGTTTGATCTCAAACGGCACCTTAGTTTTTAAAAATTGAATAAACTTGTTGGTCTGTATCTTTAGGCTGGTCAAAAGTATTGAGAACTGTAGAATGTCTTTGTGTGTATATTTGAAAATCCTTCTTTCAGTTTTTTTCAAATTGGATGTTTTCTTTATTTTACAGCTCGATATCTTATTATACCATTACATTCCCTAATGCCAACATCTTCACAGAAATCAGTTTTCAACAGACCACCGACTGGTAAGTGTTCTTAGTTATTTTCCATTAAATTAAAAACAGTATTTGTATGTTTCTGTGTATGTTCCTGTATGAGAAATGTGTGATGTTTGTTATAGCCCTGGAATTGCAGTTTTGCATTATTGGGAACTCTTATGAAGTACTTCTATTCAGTGCTTATCAAAAACTGATGACCTATTCTTGAGTCGTTTTTTTTCCTTTCTCCTTCATGGTTATTGTTTGTAGATACTGAAGTGAAGAAAATAAATAGACATTGTAGTTGAACACTAGAATCATATAGTATCTATTATGCTGCTTTCTATGTTTTATTATTTTTTGATAGGGATATTTAGTAGAAAAGTAACTTGTGTATGATCAACCTTGTTGTCAATCATTATCATTCACTGTGAGGTGAAATTTTTGTGCTCTTAGTTGATTGCAATATACTTTTTTGTTTCATAATACCTTTTAAAAAATGTGTGTCACTTCTTATGCTCATCTTCAATTTCAGGAGTTCGAAAAATTGTTCTCTCTACAAGTATTGCTGAAACCTCTATTACAATTGATGATGTTGTATATGTTATCAATTGTGGTAAAACAAAGTTGCAGAATTTTGATGTTGAAGCAAACATATCCACTCTGAAACCAGAATGGATTAGTGTGGCTAACGCCAGGCAGCGAAGAGGTCGTGCTGGAAGGTACGTAGTAAATCGTTTATTTACTCTGTTTCAGTGGTGACATCTTAACTCCCTCTCTTCAGTGTACAGAACTGCGTATGTCTATTCATCCCAGAAAAATTATACTGCACCAGAAGTAAAGTGCCACCTGATATGAAGATTCTCTATAGAATTGTTACATTAAAGTGGAAAGTGAACTGGTGGGCAACTAATATTCCCAGTCTTTCACATGGTACAGAATAAAAAGTCTAAAAACTGCATTCAGTCTCATTCAATACCAATCACTTAACCTAAAGTTAGTTTAAATTAAGTAAAATACAGCAGATTGCTCAGGCAGGCAAATGTCACTGAAAAAATCATCTTTATTAAATTGGTTTCTTGTCAGTAATGAAGATGTATAATAAATACTAAAGTAGTTTTATTAGAACAAACATTTTGAACAATTTTATTAGTTATGAATTAATCCTTCGACTAATGGCATAAAACATATAATTGACTATTATAAACTAATGAGAAAACTTTTCTCCAAATCCCATTCTCCTCAGAAGAATATATTCAAAAACAATTGAGAAGAAAGATATTTTGAAACAAACAACAAATCGCTCATTTATTGTTTCTTTCACAAGCAAAACAATGCACTACCTTTTTTATGGAGGAAAACATTAACTTGTTTATTAAATGTCATTATGCACTTTTAATGTGAATTATCAATTGAAGGGTTCAGAAAAAAGTGATACAAGTTACATTTTTAAAACTATGCAAAACACATAATATTAAAATAAGAAAAGTATTCTGAAAGAGAGCAGGAATTATTGGCATTAGTGTGCATAGCTTCACAAATCTCACTTTTTATTTTCAACTTGGCAGAGTGCAGCCCGGAGTCTGCTACCACACATATACTCGAGCACGTGAACAAACATTGATGAACTACGCTCTTCCTGAAATGTTACGAACACGACTGGAGGAGGTGATTCTGCAGATCAAGATATTACAACTTGGTAAAGTGTCGCCTTTCCTGGAACGTGTCTTGGATCCCCCCAACAGCAAAGCAGTCGATCTATCTTTGAAGGTGAGTTACTTTAGTTATGTTAATTGCTTTTCTTTTCTCTATTTAGGATGCTCATTTTTAGTTCATTCTTCCTAAGTGACAGACATTTAACTGCAAGTTTAAGAAACCATACACATAACCCAATACATTGACACCTCTGAATGACATTTTTCAAGAGACCAGCAGATTAGAATGCTTTATAGAGGACAACATATCCAAGTTTTAAGTACCAGTTATTTACTGATAAAAAGTCTAATATTAATTACAATGTTATTTACATTGACCGTCACTTCCCATAGAAATATTTGCTCTTAACTGGTGTGTAGCAGATCATAATTCTTACACTCTTCCAGATGTCCCAGTCTTCAAATTTTGATTTTCATTGTTTTTATCATGCAACAATAAGCATAAACATTCTGGAAAGTGTAAACTTTGTAATAATAAATGATTTCTTTCTACACCTTTGTATGTAATCTATATTTTGCGTAAGGACTTGTGGTGGCACTAATGTTTGACCGCTTCCTGACATCCTTTGGACTTGGGGTTTGCTGCCTTCTATTTCTCTTGTCCACAATTACCTGGGAAATTTAGTCTCAATTGGATGGGGGAAATGCTTCCAAAAGTCTCAGAATTATAGTTTTTCACTTGAGTCAGAGAATTGGAAGTAAATTGGATAATTATGGAGCTACAAGACCCCCCTGAGATTTGTGGGCTAGGTCTTTCCACCTAGCAATGCAACTCTTTGATTACCTTCCCAGTAATTGGTATTCTAGCCACTGCTGGAGTCTTATAAAATATAAGCTGATAACCCAAAAATGCCCCAGATTTTTCTTAGACTAATCTTTTACTCAGGAAAAAATAAAATTTATCTCTATTGTAAGATCAAAATACTTAACTTACTGGTTTTGAAAAATATGTACAACATTCTAATTTTTCAAATTCATAATAATACAAATTGAATATAAAACTTGACTGTATACACCACACCCATCTCGCGTCATATTTTCACTTCCAAGTCATAAGGTACCTGCACCTTACCTTTAAAATAGTTAAATCTAAACTTTGTTGAAATTTCATGATTTTTAAGAAGATTTTTATCTTTGTTAAAAAAGATGTTCATTCTGGACATCTAAACTACCCCCTTGCCAAATTTCATCACTATTTTTTGAGTGGTTTAGTCATGATCAGGTAGCAAAGAGACAGTTACACACTCTTTCGCATTACGCAATGATTTATTAGTATGGATTTCAAAAGTACTTGTATCAAATGTGCAATGTGTGTTTATGCCTAAATGTTGTTTTAGCTCCTAGAGAGGATGAATGCCCTTGATGAAGAAGAGAATTTGACTCCTCTTGGCTTCCACTTGGCCAAGTTGCCCATGGACCCTCAGACTGGGAAGATGATCCTCATGGGAGCTATCTTCAGTTGTGTGGATCCTGTCTTCTCAGTGGCCGCTTCTCTCAGCTTTAAGGATGCGTTTCTGGTGCCTTTGGTGTGTGTATATTTGGAACTGGAATTGTGAATTAGATTTATTAATTGTTTCCTCTAATCAGTTTGGTTGGTAACTTATTAGAATCTGGCCTATACCTGTTCCTCCAATATACAGGGTAATTCAGAGAAACTGGAAATAAAAAAAATTATTTATTGTTATAACTGAATGTTTTTAAATAAATTTATGTCAGTTAATAGTAAAAAAACTTGCTATTTAAGAATACCTATGGTAAATTTATTTCTTGAAGATGACATCTTGCAGATTAGCTTCATTTTTGCACAAATATTCCTGCAGTCTCTTGGTTACATTGTGCATGATTTGAAGTATTATTTCAACAGGGATTTCGTCAATTGTTTCGTGAATCTTAACTCTGAATTCTTCTGATGTAGCAGCTCCACTAAGATACTCTATGCTTTTAAGGTATGGATTGCAATGCAAGTCCTGTTCCAATGTTCTTTGAACACTTGATCTATGCAACTGGACAGACACTGCTTGACGACGGATTGAACAATGTGAGCTTCTTGTAACAGCTGCTCAAACAGCTTTGATATTGTCTGGTGTACGAATGGTTCACACGCAGTCTGGAGGTTTCTTTTTCATTGCTGAACCTGTTTCTTCAAAATTACGTATCCACTTGTTAATAGTATGTGCTGATGGCATCTTAAATTAAAATTAACGACTAAATTCTTTACTGCAGCCTCCACACTGTCATTGTTTTTGAAGAAAGCTTAGATGACCTAAGAACATTGCACACCACTCCACGTATCTATAATAACTAAATGGCAAGATAGCACGAGTTGGTTTCTATATGTTACTCAGTGCTAACAACTGCCTAGGACTATCAACAAATCTCAAAATTTTCTGTTTCTCTGAATCACTCTATATTAGGAGTACGGAAAGGAAAAGTGAATTGTTCTTGAATGATTTGTTCCTTTAGGGCCAAGAAGATGAAGTTAATCGTAAAAAGGAGGAGATGTCAGGGGGTATGAAGAGCGACCATTGGGTGATTGCTCAGGCATTCAAGCGATGGGAAGAAGCGGAGAGGCATGGGAGCGGACGCAATTTTTGTTGGAACAATTACCTCTCTCCCAGCACATTGCTTCTTTTGAGGTTTGTTTGTGTTGTTTTATTGGAATAATCTATCGTGATGTTAGGAGGACTGACTTTAGAAGTTTTTCATTTTAGATAGCTTTAAGTCTTTTCTTTCGGAAATCATTTGATATAATTCCCTCCCCAAAGATGTAAAAGATGTTAATAAAATTAATCTCTTAAATTCTGCAGTTTAAAGCTACCTACATCAACATTGCTACTTCAGTGTAAACTAATTTATTGATTTAATAAAAGTTAAATTCACCCTTTTAACACATCAATGCTGTAGTACTTTCAAAATAACTCTTAACAATTTTAAAACTATTTTCCTGCATGTTTGTATTGTGTCTTATTCACATAAGTTTAGTTTTATCTGTACTCAACCTTGGCTTGTTTATTTAAATAAATTCAGCAGTCCTATCTTACTTTGGGTTTTTATTTGGTTTTCCTTTGCATAGAGGCAGATTTTATATATGTATATATGGGCTCTCCAAGCTCTCGCCTAGGGATGGCGGTCTATTGTAAAATTTAATCTCCAATTAAGGGTTATTTTAATTGTTACAATTTATATACAATATTTTCTGAATAATCTATACTTTGATACTAATATGTACTTGTGATATAACTTTCTTTTGTTTTATTAATACAAATTTGTTGGTATTCTGTTAATATTATAATGTACCAAAGTATTTTATTTTTATCTTAGGAGTGTGCTGAAATGTTAAATCTGCCTTCTCCTTAGGACCCTTCCCTTCAATTCCAATCGGAATTGATGGGATGATACCTTGCTTGTTTCTTCCTTGTGTAAATTAGTTTATTGTCCTCCACATGGTCATATGCAGTTTGTATCTTCTTCTTTGACTACAAATTTTTTATTATTTATTGATAATTAAATTTGAAGTTTCCCACAGATAGTATATTTTGCTTTCTATAAAGCTCATTACCACCTCCTTGTGTTTACATCTATTTACTTTTTCTTTCTTTATCTTTTAATTAAATCAGTTACTGTCTGAACTTGCCCAGAATTGTTGGGAAATTTGAATTGGCCACTTCGAGCATGCTATGCACATTTTATGAAGTTTGATTAATAGAATATCAGATTATATAAAATTATTTTTTGACATCTCCACAGAAACAGCACAGTTTACTTGCCTCATATGAAGACAACTATGCAAATGAGTTATTACCTCCTTGTTGCTTCCACGAAAAAGCAGGAATTTTGGTTCCCAAGTAATGGGCAAAAGTTTTAAATAGCATAATAGTCTGCTGGCTCATCTACACTGTTTCAGACAATTTCATCCAGTTTGATAAATCTCAATCAAACTGTTTTCATCCCGGACATACAAACATCCAAATATCCTAATATCTTAATACATTTGATTTTATTTCAAAGGGGATATTTTGCCAAGGTCATAACATGTACAACCCAGTATTAATGTTTCTTAACATATAGATTAATCAGAATTATTATTTGTAGGGACATGAAGAAACAGTTTGCTGAGAACTTGTATGAAATGAATTTCTTAAATACACCAAATCCTAAAGATCCAGCAGCGAATCTCAACTCACATAATATTGGTCTTGTTAAAGCTATTATTTGTGCTGGATTATATCCAAATGTAGCTATCTTAAGGTAAGATGTTTTTTTTTGTTTTTTTTTTTGTCAAAAAAATTCCATTTTTGCATTACACAACACAATTAATAAAACAATATTTTCAATAGTCATAATTTTCTTTGTTAACTTGGTTTTTTATGTCCGGTTATTTTATTAAGAATCCAAGTCACGATTCTGATTATATTTTGGAAAAACTCAGTCTGAGGAATGCGCAGTTAGGAAGTTCCTGCAGTGGATCATTTCATAGTGACAAGTCAATTATTCAGGTGTTAAACTATAGAATGAGTGATATTGGCCACAATCTCCACTTATAATTTGTATATTTTCAGTGATCTCGTTATTCTGACATCACTCAATCTGTATTTTAATTGTAATGTCTTCACTGTAAGTTCCCAAAGTATTTGACTTCATATTCAGTTTTTGTTGGCAAATAACTCCATTTCACTGTTACTCATTTCTGTATACAATGGTCTTTATACAATCAGTGCAAGTAAGTACAGTCTAGTAAATGTCAGGTCAAGTAAAAACATCAATGCAATAAGTTAAGTAAATGTAGTTTAGTCTGAAGTCTATAAAACATTTGATTCTTTTAATCATAACATGAATTTTTTGTGTCATAAATTGAGAGCTATTTGCCAGAGGTAAGAAGGAAGGCAAAATATTAAATACAGTACTATGATTGCACTGCATATCAATTCAGAAGCTAGTGTTAGATAATTTGACAACGTAAGTGTTTCAAATTAACTCCAATAGCTTTCGGAATCAATTTGTTCATTCTAAGCAGAAGCTATTTCCTTTGAAAATGGTTAAAAAATATTTGTATGAAATGAAGCTATCATCATTTTAAGAGTAAAGAGGTTAAGATTGTAAACTTCTCTATTGAACACTACTTATTTGCAGGTCAGTAAGTAGACTTCGTAATGGCATGGTGCGAGTTAAACTGATAACTCCAGAGGACGGGAGAGTGCATATTCACCCACGGTCAATAAATGAACGGCAGACCCACTTTGAGAGCCCGTTTCTGGTGTACCACACAAAGTTGAAGAGCTCATCCATCAATCTCCATGACACTACAATGGTTCATCCCATGCCTCTTCTCTTCTTTGGACAGCACTTCTGGATTGAGAAGGAAAAGGGAGACTATTATACCATCAAGATAAGCAATGCGATTCAATTTAGGTGTAGATCAAGGACTACTGAAATCATCAAGGTAAGCAAACTCTCGTGCAAAACAATTAATAGGAATAAGGGCTGTGATCAGAAGTAATGTGTTTGGTCACTGTACATTTTTATATATTGCAATTTTTACCCCAAATATGCAAATGAATATTAAATAGAACCCATGCCATCATGCCGTAAAAGATATTGTGTGGGCTGAGAGTCATATAGTGTATTTTATTTATAAACACTGATAAATGTTGAATATTATAAAACTGTGGAAAAATAGTCAATTTCATTAAAAGTATTATTTTTTTAAAGCAGGAACTCCAA
The DNA here is from genome assembly GCA_002313205.1 of Laupala kohalensis. NCBI lineage: Eukaryota > Metazoa > Arthropoda > Insecta > Orthoptera > Trigonidiidae > Laupala > Laupala kohalensis. Next base: position 430,763 of record NNCF01128700.1, read on the forward strand.
GAGATCTCTTGCATCAGGAAGGGTACCCTTGTAATTCCCCTGCCATATCAAAAAGAGCCGACCCCTACAGACAAGGGAAAAGGAGTGAAGGTTATATTACGAACTCTAGGCTAACTTTCATTAACAATTGGGTACAACCCTTGTGTCAATGCAATGTGTTGATTTTGTATTTACATGTCGGTGAATAAAATGGGAATTCCTTTAAAAATCATTGTCATTTTTAAAGGATAATAAACTATTTTATTGGAATTTGGCTTGATCCATTTATTTAAATTTACCCTGGTAATGTTAAGGAAGGCAAATCTGTGTTTTTTATATTTTTAAATACTGAAAAATAATTCTTTGATAAGTGGTAAACAACAATTCATGTGGTCATTAATTATACGTAGAAGATGTGAAGATGTGATCTGCTGTTGTGAAGTCCACCAGCTCAAACTCCGCCTCCCATCTTCCCTAACATGTTATTTCATTTATTTCTAACCTTAAAGGCTATTACCGTATTGGTCCGAATATAGTGCAACATTTCCCACTCCCAATATGTACCTTTGTAAGTCGTATTCGCAATATAATTGAGTACATCAAGATTAGCGACAGTAAGTTGAGGATTGTGTGCCTAAACAAGCACATCTATTTATAGTCAGTACTCAAGAACTTGTAGTATTCCAAGAATATTACAATGTAGCATTGTTGACTCACCGGAATCGTCTTTAACACATACGTTTGCAGTGGCGATAGTTGCTGTAGCCAGTCTTTCTGGTCTCATAAGCTCTTACACCCAGGCTCTAATTTATTTTTTTGTTTATTTCTTGAAATAAAGTATATTTTTCACATGAATAATGTTATTTTATTTTATTTGTAGATCAAGTCCTTTAGGAAGTAATACAACAGTTTTTATTTAAATGACTTTGTCTGAAATGAAAAGAATTTGATTCTGTAAATCATGATTTACTCCAATATAGTTGTTCAGATTTCGTATAAGGGGTGGCACTTCAAAACATTGCATCCTATCTATCACACAGTGAGCTAAAGGTAAAGTGTCTGATACTTTTATAGCTAGGTCAGGTGTTCCGCAAGGATCTCACTATGGACTGTTGCTGTTTATTCTTTTTATAAGTGATGAAACTGAAATTATGCTGACATTCTTATCTTTGCGGATGACATTAAAATATATTTTCAAATAAATAGCTTTTATGATCAAGTTTTTCTTCTTGTATTTATTGTTTCTGAAGAACATTTGCTCTTTATTTATGTGACGACGGGTAGAGAAAATATAGTCACTATTGATGTGTGAAATTGTTTTGCAGGAGTTGAGAGAGAGAATGGTGAAGCTATTAGAGTACAAAATAAGCCATCCTGGGACGATCGACTGGAACGAGGATGCCAAAGAAGGTGCTCTTCTTCGGTAAGAATACTTCATCACTCTAGTGCGCATATAGCTAATGTATCCTATTACATGTGACCTACTACGATTATGAATTGTATTGTAATATTTGTTTTTAAATTGCAGGGCCATTATTGAGCTGATATCTTACGAAGATAGTCAGATGCAGATGATTGCCCAAGAAGGCGATGATTATGATGTATCAGATTGAATAGTGTGTTTCTATTTCTTTGTTACCCTTTGTAAAAGGATTGAATCTCATCATCATCATCCTCTTATCACCACTTATTTATTTTCAGATGTCCTAAATCCTATTACTTGCCCTCGTCTCATGCCAAGAATTTACATATACAAATATTAAGATATTTTTTTATTTGTGTTAATAAAACATCAGTGTATATATTATATATATATGAAACTCTACATTGTCCTATGACCTTGATATATGTATAATAAAAGAAAATATATTATGGAAACAGTTGCATCCTCTTTAGTAATATTTTATGAACATACAATTACTTTCTTTTTTCTCTTTCTTGAAGTGTCTTATTTACTAATGTTTCTTTCATTTTTCAAAGTATGTTAATGTTGGTAAGTTTGCTACCCGTTCTGGACAAGTCCTTGTAGAGATCATTATATCTTGGTAATCCTGATAGGTGGTGGGGTGAGTACAGTGGAAGTTACGCACATATAGTTCCCCCTTCCCCTCTTATTTTAGGCGGCAAAATTTAGGNAAATGATTGGCTTTGCTGAGTATAATCATAAGTATCTTAAAATTAAAAGGTAAATGGTGCAGTACAAATTCTTCTCTTGACATCGCCAGGTCCACACAGACTTACTGCGAATTCTCGGGCTACTGTTTTCTTTCCAAGTGTCTGAGCATAATTTAGAACTTGCAGTTTCAAGTTAGTGTCTAAGCATCTTCGATTCCCCGATTTTCCTTGTGTCGAAGATCTGTCTCTTGACAAAATTGTGTATCATGGTAGGCACAGTGACAGCAATCCGTCATTCCTAGATGACATGGACCAGTTTGGTTTCCACTTCGAATGAGCCTCAAATCCCACCATCATTGATTGATGCTCTTTGTGTTAAATTACATGTGTACCTTGTGTTCACTTGTTTTCACCCACAAAACTTTAGCAGCTTTCCCGTCCTAAACCCCAAATATAGTTCCTCCACTGATTTTGGGGAGATTTTTTGGAAAAAAAGGGGGGCTATTTGAGTAAATACATATTACTTGTACTATGAGATGGCTCGGACACATTCTTTTGATGTGCTGCTGCGAGTTTCGGAATCTTACCCTTCTCCATTCAGTCTTCCTTCTGGTCATCTGGACACCAGACATACTCATTCACATACTGTTGATTGTTTCTTCCATTCCTGCCATTGAACTATTGTGGCCACACTTCAGCCTCCAAAGAATTGGTACATACTGAAAAATTATTTCCAGTGCAATTCTGAGGAATCTTGTGGTAATTATGGCATTAACAATCTTTGGATGATGTGAAAGTAAGTAATGGTGAAGGAGTGACTTTGGTAATCTAAAAATTTCAATGAGAACTGCTAAGTTATCCTCAATTTCATATTTGATATTAATACATTTCTTGAAGACCTTGATAACTTGGAAATTATCTGCCTACTAATATTGAGCAGATCATTTATCTACAAGCTTTATTGTAAAAAAAGCTGGTACAATCTAATAATAATAATAATAAACTAATTTACTCTCTGGAAGCAAGCATGGGACCATCCCATCAATTCCGATCAAGGGTCCTGAGGCAGAATCTAGATCACTGATGCCCAAAGTGGTCTATATTGACCCTCAGGGCTCGACTATGACCTGCAAGGGGTTCATGTCATCAAAAAAAAAATTGGGGGGTCCATGATGGTGGATCTCATTTAATCAGGTCATGACCTTAATTTTGGCTTTTCATGAATGGAATAATTCACATACAGCGTGTGTCATACCTGTTACTTATACAATATTATGTTTTTAACGGCTTTTTCATCGTCAAACCTAAGTGGAAAGGGGTTTCAGTGCAGTCACCTATCTCCTAAAAAAAAAAGAAACAGACTGGATATCACTGAAATTTGAGATTAAATTGATGCAAATGTTGTTATTTGTTAAAATGTTGAAAATTTGTTATTAAAGCATCAAGTTCATCCCTTCTACTAAAATCATTTATTTCTTGCTTAGTTATTTTATGTAATAGACACTCAATTTTAATTTGGTTGGTTTTAATTTGAAATAAATTTTAAATCTTTCACAAGTAACATGTGTTTTTTATGTTTTTGCACTACAGTTAGAAATTGAAATCTTCCTATGTGACTAGCAGTATACCAGCTATCACAAACATTTGAAGTTGATTAATTTGCAAAAAATCCATAATATATAAGAAGGGGGTCTATCCAAAACTGAAAAAGATGGCAAGTGGTCCACGAAACAAAAACGTTTGGGGACCTCTGATCTATATAAATACATGAAAAAATCCAGTGAAAGAAGTCCTCTGTAATTGATATTTTATTCTATAGAGAAGAAATGTTATCATAATATATTAGTTTTTACATGAGAATATTACTTTAAAATTGTTTCGATATATTTTGTAACTAGTATCCATCAGATGATTCTAATTATCCATAATACGTACTATTTTATATGTACTCAATATTGGTACGGTTTTTGAAAGCCCTATCCCGGCCCTATCTAATCGTTCTCGGTTCTTCTATTCATACGACATCTGGAAAAATTCATACGGCAGTTCCTGGTACTATGCGTATATAATCACAGCGAAGCCGAGGATCAAGTTGGGATAAAATTGTAAAAAAATAAAGTGGGTGAATTTTTCATGAAAATTATACAGATGTTGAAATCCAAAAATTATTCAAAAGAACGGGGAGTACTTTTTGACATGAGAAATTATTCTTTTAAAAAATTTCATTTCGTCTATGACTTAATACATGTAGTACTTGTAATAATTGCTGCAAGTCGTTGGGCGAACATTGCAATTTGTTACGAAGTATCAGTTGATGGTTGGTAGCTCTGTAAGCCACGTGGTGGTCCGATAAGATCAATTTCGGGATGTGTTTCGAAGGGGAATCCCCGTCGTCTATGATCAAGCCGAAATCCATGAACAGTCTACGATAATGGTCAGATGATGGCGATGATGTGTTTGTCATAGGATGCGATGTGACGAAGTTGAAATTTCTTCTGCGTCTCTGACGATTGTTCGTAATTCTTGAGGAATGTTGTTTTTCTGTATTTACAGTACGAAAATACTTTAAGATGAGTAAAAGACAGGAATGTAATAACTTCAAGAAAGGAGGATATTGCCGGTTTGGCGTAAAGTGCAAATTTTCTCATATAATTGACACACCAGATGGTTAGTTGTGATCTGATATCCTGAAACTTGGTTTTCCAATTATTAGAGTGTTATTTGTTGTTGTTGCATTGTTTCAGTGATACAGGAGCTTTTTTCTCTTGACATACAAGACCAGTTACCCAGAAATGTGAGCTCAATTATTTTAATTGCCTTTCTCATAAAGAAATATTGTTTCTGAGGTATTAATTAGATCAGTAGATGTTGCATAATTGTATATTGAGTCTTTATGGATATTCATATTGGTTTCATAAAACCTATTCTTTTTAAAGAAGCGCATATATGTATTATTTCTTATTGGCCTGCATGATAATTAATTTAATGGTGAGGACAAGTTGAATTGTTTTATAAAATTGGGATAAGTAAACTCAATTGAATAAAGCATCTGGAGGTACGACCTGGCGATGATTTCTAACAAAAGTCAAAATGTTGTGAGCCTTTATTTACAAAATATATACTGTTCATCCAGAGAAGGTCATAGGGCTTGCATTATTTATTTAACCTGATTATATAATAGATGTTAATTGTAGTAGTAACTTAATTGACTTCTGTTTGGTGATCATATAAAAATACCATGAAGTGTTGGAAATGGTTTTATTATAATTTGTTTGATTGGTTTAACTTACATCCAATATACTTTGTTGTCTCACTATTTTGTTTGTGTACCAATCTTTGTACCCAACAGAACTACGTTTTAGCTGGGTGTATCTCTCCATTTTCATTTCTCTTGATTGAATATTAAGGTTGCGGATCATGATTGTTATCATCAATTTATCAGCTATCGGAAAGAAAATTATTAATAAAGAGATATTAATTTTTATTGGTAGTATTATTGTTTTATAAACAAGAGTCCCTTTGAACATTACTTTACAGAGATTTTAACTATTTTAAACCACAGGAGATGAGTTATGTGAAGAAACCAGGGCGAGGTGTGCAGTAACCTTGTTCGATAATGCGTGTGTGTAAGCAGCAAACAAATGTCACAGTTCATACAGTAATAGCATGGAGGGCAGAAAATGATTGCCTCCCTCGCCATCAACAATCGGCATGAAGAGTTTCATCAGTAAACTCGCCTCATGTAGTGTACTTGTAAATCCTACTGAAACTATCAAGAAATGCTTCTCTTTATTTTAGAAAAATTTAAGTCGCCCAGTGACTGATGAGAAATGTTAGGCTTT